>JAUPMG010136114.1:0-11366 GCA_031762675.1 Pachysandra terminalis
CATTATATTTTGGATACTTATATACTTTTTGGATGTTCTAACATAAATCTTGTATTTATTAGTTGTAAACTTTTGTACTATTTCACATTATTAATCAAAAATATTATTTATTATTATTTTTTTAAGAAAATTTGTATGTTAATAATATATTTTAATGAAGATATCACTTTTTATTCACTAACTTTATTTTTTATATTTTAG
Organism: Pachysandra terminalis; assembly: GCA_031762675.1. Lineage (NCBI taxonomy): Eukaryota > Viridiplantae > Streptophyta > Magnoliopsida > Buxales > Buxaceae > Pachysandra > Pachysandra terminalis. Next base: position 202 of record JAUPMG010136114.1, read on the forward strand.
AAGTTATTACTTAGTAGTTATTAAAAAAAGAAATAAAAAAAAAGAAAGAAATTGACTAAAATTAAGTATATATTAAATAAAAAAAATGAATTTATTTCGCAAAATTTCGCTTAATTTTTGTGCATATGTGCTATTATAAGTTTTAACGATTTAATACATATTTAAAGTTAATATCGGACTGAAAATTCGCGAAATTTTGAGAAATAAGATGCCTTTTATTTCGTTTTATTAATTTAATCAAAAAATTATTTTCCAACGAAATTTCGCCGAATTATCCAAAATTTCGATTTCGTTTTACTCTACGAAATCAATGAAAAACACGAAATTAAAAACTATGGTTCCCAGTTGGGTGGTATTACTCGATAGAGACGAAGTCAATATCCGAACCTCAAAAGTGACGAAACTTTGGACAACGAAACCATGTGTATTTCATTCTATATCTGAAGGTTTCTTCTTTATTTTTTTGGTCTTAACCACGTGGTATCCCTACACCCAATTGGGTGCGGGACTAATCTACATTCGGGGCGGGAGTAATTATGGTAAATCCTTCGCTACGAGTGCTTCTAATGTGATTCTAACTCTTTGTAATAGTTTAGTTGTGTTTGGGTTTCTTCTTTAATAACAGAAAAATAATAAAAATAAGTCTGATACACTCCTGGACGTGAACATCTCCTTAGCCATCAAACAGTGTTTTCGATTCAAACCGTCCATTTCATCAGCATCAGAATCATCACCATCAACCCTATACACTTAACGAATAAACAAAAAAAGAGGATAATGGTGAGCTTGAACTTGATTAAGAAAAAAAACAGCTTAGATACAAGTTAAAAAGGTTGACAGCATTAGCAGTTAACGTTATCCTTTGCTTCTATTAGTTGATAAGATAAGACAGCCTCATGCCACATAGGCTACATTTGAATGGTTTAATCTTGGAGATTATAATAATTGTGCAAGGATGTCAAGGGTTTACCAACATTGAATAAGTCCAATGCAATTTTACTAAGAACATATCTGAGATCCCAAGTTATTGTCAAGTAAATAGAATGAGATCGTGGAACTAAATATTCTCGCCTTCGGTATCGGTTCAGTTCGATTTAATCGAAGCTTCAAACCAAACCGACCGAATTCGATTTTATAATTTTAAAACCAAAGCAGAGCCAGATATCTGAAAACTCAACAAAAACCAAACTAAACCGATTTCGGTTTGGTTTTGGATTTAAGTAACCCAAATTGCAACCTTACTTGTAACGGAGAGGGATCTTCTGTACTGAAATCCCGTGTGCTATAGACACACACTTACAATTTTGTCCTCATGAGATTTTAGTGTGTGTCTATAGCACACACTCAACACACGGGATTTCAGCACAGCAGATCCTAGTCCACTTGTAACCATATTGGATTTCCATTATCCAATATTTAGAACTAAATCATGTACTTAATCCTGCGGTTGGAGAATGCAACCATTCATAAAGTTATGATGTAAACGCTGACCCATAACAACTAAAGGAAATGAACAAGAATGACTTTAAAAAACTTGGTTTTGTTTACCAAAAAAAAGAAAAAATTGGTTTTAACTAAAAATTCCAAGTAAAGAAGCTTGATCAAGGATGAGGAAAGGTGTCAGGCACACTCCTCCATCTATACAGGTGATGACAACCTTTAAGTCATTCTACAAAGTTTGGTAAATAAAATTAAATAAAAACTTAGATTCATGGATAGAATCCCGTAAGTAGAAGTCATCTTAATATAATAAAGAGACATCACATTTTAATAAACAAATAAATAAATTATAAAATTTATAAGAAATCCCTCTTTTAAGATTGGTTTTGGAATGAGGAATCTTGCACCAAACTATAGCCATGAACCAAATTTCACCAAAAATAACCCTAGAGTCCGTTTGGATGGCAGGAATTCTAGGATTGAAATTGGAATTGGCTAGTGGGAATTGAAATTTAAATGTTTGGTTGACCAATTTCCGTGTGAATTATAATACCACACAATTTCAACGGTTCTTTAGAATTATGATTCAAAGGGGGAGGGGTGTTTATTGCAATTCCTATGTGGGTGGGAATTTAAAACCTCTCAACACTCTTGATAGAAACGTTTATATGCCAAAACCTAATAAAATATACAAGTTACTAATATATATATATATATATATATATATATATATATATACTAGTCAATATGCAAGTGTTATGTAGGAGATAGCTGTGAATATACATATCTTATTTCTTTACATGCCAAAACCTATAAGTGTTATAGGATTTCTAAAATGAAACATATAATGTGTTTAATATTGTTTTTTATGTCTTTTTATGTTTGGGTATTGGGTTAGGACTCCTTTGGTATGCTTATAATTTATAAATAAGTTTATATAATAATTTTATTATGGGTGTAAATAAAAGCAATGAATTTATTCCTTTCAATTTTATTACTAAATTATATAAAGAAATAGCTATTTTATTACTAATGGACTCTTTTTGTTTTCGAGTTGGACGTATTTTGGAGATGTTTAACACATATACTGAAGAGAGTTCTCATAGAACTCTAAAAAAGGTAACTCAGTCAAAAAAGTAGATTGAAAAAATCAATAGTTTGTGTTACCTAAAAACAAATAAAAAAAAAGGTATAAAAAGACAATAATGTATTAAATTAAAAGATAATTACTTATATAATTCAAAGATATTTATTAAATAAAGTTAACTCAATAGAATTGTTTATAGTATGTTATTTTTTATTTTAAACTTGTCTATTAGCCCTTTAAAGTATATAAAATAAAATATCCCTTATCTTTTATAAGATAAAGAAAATAAGAGGATATAATTATATAAAACATTATATACATTAAAATTTATATCAATTCATTATATTATTTTTATATTTACAATGACATAATTATATATTTTATAAAAATATATGATATGATTTACATTTATGCATAATACATTATATAAGACATATTTATATAACATTTTACAAATTTTTATAAGAATACATATATTTAATAAGTAAACAAACATATATCTTTTTACTTCAAATTATACTACATTTTTAATAAAATTAGTTTTAGTATCTTGTCTTTCAATTTAGACTTATCTATTATCATAAAACCTATTTATAAATTAGTGAGTTTAAATTAAAGAGATTTGTTAACTTTGAAAGAAAAAAAAAATGTTATCATAATATATGTATATATAGTTGTGAATGCTTATGAGAATTGAAATTCTTAAAAATGTTAGATTTAAATTTGTTTCTTAAAAGTGGAAAGTATCTTAAAACTTAAAACAAAGAAAAAATGTATAAAAAGACTATTACATGATAACCTAAAAGATAATTACTTAGAGTATCTAAATATTATTTATTAAATAAATATATTTAATAAAGTTAAAAGTGTCATTGTAAGTATTTATACTTTACATAATTAAGAAAAGCTTAAAAATTGCTTTCTCTTTTAAGTCATTCCTTAATCTAGAAGGCAAAAGACGATTAAAATTCTTAATTTTTCCAACAATTTATAGCTTCAAATTAAAAAATAAAATATTTTTCAAATCAATAAACCTTTTATATTCAATTAGGGTTTCCAATATGATGTTTTCTTTGCCTTATATCTAATTGATTTTTAAATCTTAAAATGCTGATTGACGATGCTTGCTTATCGGACTAATATTAAATCCATTTAATAATGATAGGGCCAATTGATGCTTGCTTATCGGACTAATATTAAATCCATTTAATAATGATAGGGCCAATTAGAACCAATTAGAAAATTATAAATCTAGGCTTAGGCCCAAAAGATAGTATTGAACAGGCTAGAGCCTAATTTTTATTAGGTTGGGGCCAATCCAAGCCCGGCCCATTTACGTCCTACTGGTTGCAACCCCTAGTTCAGTCTGTTGCATAAAAATTTCAATGTCACCACGAATATATGGCCAGAGAAGATGTTCTTAGAATTTTATCCCACTCATGTATGACAGTACAGGAAAATCTATACTATAAAGGGTAAGGGCGTAGATATTTTGTTCAAATATATTTAACCGAGAGAGAGACGCCCATGTTAGTTCAAATATATTACTATTTTGTAGCTACTAGAATTCAAACCTAGAATTCCACCAGCTGGATACGGACTTCTGATCACTAAGCCATAAGCACAAGATGATACGTTTAAGTAAAAGTTTATTTTGTGTGTGGGAACCAAATCAACGAGTGACCGTATCCCGTCTCCAAAAGAACTAAAGAGTCAAATTGGTGGACCATCTAACACTGGTCGAATCAGGCTAAGAGATATAATGGGTCAAGGTGTTAGAGTTTCTCCAACCCCTATGAGTCTAATTAAGATTATGACTAAACCTTTTGCAGGCTGCCTATGTACCCAAATAGGGATCGAGTTAGACGTAATTCAATGTTTGGTAATTTCGTCAGAGATCACTCTCATTTTTTCATCATTATTATCCCCGAATGAGGGAAGTGAGCCAGTATTTATAGCTTTTAGAAGAAGCTTAACTACAGTTAAAATTTCTAACCACTGTTTCTGATGGTGGTTAAAATGTTCATTTGGGGTAATACAAATCATGTACCCCAGTCTTTTAGGTGGATCAATCACAAGTCGTTTGGATAATTACAGGTTTGTCACTGAGAGACCGTGACATAGCCTATAACCCCAATTAGGACCGAGTGTTGGCGAGCCTCACAACACCTCAATATGGGTGTTGACGATCAGTAGATATTCGTGGTAATGAAAGCTGTTTATCCTTGGCATCGTTGAGATTGCCTAGTCTTTGACGCCAACAAGGTTACTAGTCTTAGTACTTTCGAGGTCCTCGAACCTTAGTCCTTTCGAAATTATGTAACATTCTACATCGTCGAGATTCCCTCTAGACGGAGGTAGTATCACCTTATACATCTTAGCACATCGCTCTAGATGGAAGTGGTATCACCTTTTATGTCTTAGAGCTTCGCTCTAGACAGAGATAGTATTACTTTCTACATCTTAGTGCTTCGCTCTAAACGGATGTGTCATCACCTTCTAAGTCTTAGAGATTCGCTCTAGACGAAGGTGGTATCGCCTACGACGTCATCGAGTATCGCTCTAGACGGAGGATAGTATCGCCTACGACGTCGTTGAGCATCACTCTAGACGGAGGATAGTATCACCTACGACATCGTCGAGCATCGCTCTAAACGGAGGAAATGTATCGACTACGACGCCATCGAGCATCGCTCTAAATGGAGGAAAGTATCGCCTACAACGTTGTCGAGCATTGCTCTAGAAAGAGGATACGTATCTCCTACGATGTCTTCGAGCATCGCTCTAAATGGATGATAGTATCGCCTACGATATCATCGAGCATCGCTTTAGACAGAGGATATGTATCGCCTATGACGTCATTTAGCATCGCTATAGACGGAGGACAATATCACCTACGACGTCGTCGAGCATCAATATAGACGGAGGATAGTATCGCCTACAACGTCATCGAGAATCGCTCTAGACGAAAGATAGTATAACCTACGACATCATCGAACATCACTTTAGACGAAGGTATTATCAACATACTGCTGTAGAGTATCGACGTCTTACATCTTCCAGGGTCGTCTCTCCCCTTTATGTGTCAATTCATATCAATGTGTCGACGTCTTACATCGTCCAGGGCTATCTTTCACCTTAGGTGTAAATTCATATCGACGTGTTAACAGAGATGCATCTTTTTGGTAAACGTGAGACGCACCTCTAAGGCTCTCAAGAACTGGAGGAGTTGTCTCATTACTAATGGGCACCCTCGAGTATGCCTTGAAAGGTATTTCTGCATCGGCATCCTGCTGTAAAAGAGGTCTGGCATCCCGCTGTAAAGGAAGTCTAGCATCCCGCTGTGGAGTACCTGTTAATATCAGTATCATTGTAAATTCATTGTAAGGGTGTTGATCATCCCGTGATTTATGTAACAAAGGGCATCATGATAGCGCACTACCTTCTCCCTATATCCATGTCTCAGCTGTACATTCTTGAACCGGTTCCTCGAACCGACCAGAGTTCTTCCTTAGGAAGTTCTCGAGGGTTATACCAATGGATATTAATGGGGATCTTGCTACGTGTCGATTATAGTCCTGACACATGGCGGTCTACTATTAGACTATTTGCTCTTACCATTTTTCATATCTACAAAGTTATATAATACTCAACAATCTCAGACCAGATCGGATCGGACTAATTTAATATAAACCTGAACCCGACCCGAAAAATTGATCGGGCCTTAAATTTTAGCCAGCCCGAACTTACGGACTAGTAATTCTTGCCCAAACATCGGGCCGGAAGAGTCACCCAGCCCATTGCCACCCTCTAGTTGGAGGTCTGAAAAGCTTTAAAAGAGCAAAGAAACGGCTTTGAATCATCTGCACCAAATTCCTGCACCCATTGTGACTTGAAAAATCAAGTTCTTTTCTTTTTCTTGTTCTTTTTCTTTTTTTGTGAAACAAAATCACAGGTGCAAGAAATTTTTGGTGCAGATGATCACTACAATAGATAAATGAAGGTTGTACAACAAACAATAAACAGAGATAAACATGATGAAAAGGACCAAAAAATGCAATTTCATATATATATATATATATATATACTCATATTGACTACATACACAGAACAATAATTACCTCAATGTGATTGCTTTGTCTCGGACGCTGTTCTTGTGCGTCTCTTTAGAAGGTTGAAGGCAACTGGACCATGTAAAAAACGCAGCTCCATCTCAAGAATATAATGGCAACTTTCCTTCATTTAATCTCCACTAATTTGATGATAATATATACCGTGACGTATGAACAGGAAATAACCATATCAAGAGGAATGCTGTACAGAGAGCTACGTGTGAGCAGAGACTGAAGGCAAGACCTTCTTCCCTCTGGCTCATTCTTTAGCTCTGGTTTTCGTTACAAAATGAGAATATGAGTGTGAGAGCTTCTTTACCCTCTGAGAATATGAGTGTGAGAGCTTCTTTACCCTCTTCACTCCATAATTTTACAGTGCCTTATAAATTCACTAGAGAAATTTACGTGTCTGTTCCATAAGCTTCGTGATTCCGGGAATCCGATATCAAGCCACGGCTTTGCAGGGCCACTGAAATGTACAACAGCAGCAGCTTCCAACATCTCCCCACTTACTTCCGGTGGCCGGTAACCTAAGCCAGCTACATGCCATGAAGGGTTGATAGGATGCACATGCCCCTCAAAAGCAATCAAGGCGGGCGGAAGTGATCCTGGATGCCAAAGGTTGAAGCCAGAATTGAGGTTCTGCAAATAAACTAATATTAGGGCAATCATGTTAAGAAACAAAGATAAAACGATAAAGAAGAAATCAAGCACACAAAGACATAGATTTATGTGGTTCGGCAAATTGTGCCTACGCCCACGGATGCACACCCAGTTCTACTATTCTCCAAAACTCATAATAATGTGTTACAAAGAGTAGCCACGGAAGTATGAATAAATACCCTATAATTAGGGTTAAACATAATAGAAGTGAAATTACTATTATATCCTTAGTCCCCCAAAAAGTTCGGGCCGGGGGCTACGTCCACGAACCCCCTTCGGGCAGGGGGCAAACCCCGTGAGCTTAGTGCCAAGCTCAACCGGCGTTTAATGCTAGCGGATCATCAATACTTCCCCGGTTGCCTCAGTAGCATCAGTCTCCACATAACAACAAATCAAAATGGATGTTGATCTAAATTTTTAAAGAAACACATTGAGCTCTAGAATTATGAACATAAATAACTGGTTTTTATAGTAATATAGTTGTTAAAAGATTCAGAAGAATTAGCCATAGACAACCGCATTTACACGGTCAATAAGAAATAAATCTCTATGATTTGAAAATAGCTTCTCAACATAAGTTCTTATCAGAGCAAATCAAAGGGGCCGGAGCAACTTACGAGTTTTAGCCAATGATGGTAAGTTTTTGTGATGTTGGTTCTCCTCCATGCTTTGAGATCGAAGATATTCATCCCGTACAACCATGCACAACGATCATACTCAAACTGTGAGGATACTAACGGGTTCGAGAAGTTCAAGTAGTCCCAGTACCTTCTTCCCGGGCAAAAGTAGCTGACCTCATCTTCTCGTTCTCCGCTCCACGAGTTAACAACTGCACCATTAACTTTTCTGTTGAGATCTAATTCCCACAAAGGCAATAAGTCATGTTGCACTACAACATCATCGTCCAATAATATTATCTTGTTGAGATCTGGAAATAGCTGTGGCCAATGAACACTCGTTAACAAATCAATTACTACTAAAAAAATATTATTGTTAGATAGCTTAATTAAACGTAGAGGTAGAAAGTACGTGTGATTAATTACCTCTGGGAGATAAATCCTTAGATGATTCATAAGAGAAAGGCAGCTGGGGCTTAAAGCCTCTAACCTTCTTGCATACTCGTGATCCTCAAGTTCATCATATTTTCCTTGTTTAAGGTTGCTGAAATAGTAATGGTTCCGCACTCCACGATGAATCTCTAACATCTCCTTCACTCCAACATTCACTTCATGAGACCAATCATACTGGTGCAATCCCTTCACTTCCACCACGGCTGGAGCCATAGAATTAAGCGCGAACCAAGCATGCATTGGTGTATATGTCTTCTTGTCTGTGATTACATGAAAGACCAATTTTCCGGGACGGGCTGAGCTTGCAATTGTGGAGGAGATGACAACAGAAGCAGCAAGGACATTATCGGTTAGAAGAGCGATATGGTAGAAGGAAGGGTCGGCGAGGTGAGAAACGAACTCTGGTGGTGGCAGTGGAGATCGTGCCAAGGCATTGATTGAATACTCCTCAGCCAACCTGAGGCCCAGGCAATGAATACTCTTTGGGACACCATATGAAGCTAAATGCCAGTATATCAATTCCTGTTGTCTAGCAGATCGTACCTTGCGTTCCATCTTCAGTAGCTGCAATTTAAGAATATCAAATTCATACTCGGATTTGTACAAGGATAAATACCTTCTCATTACACACGATCACCCAAGCTAGAGAAGATTACAGCCATTTATGGTTATGCTACCGAATTGTATCAAGCACATTTCAACCTTTAAGAGTATTATTATTATTATTATTATTTTTTGCCTTTGTAGTGGTGGTAATTTTGCAATTTCATGCATTTAGGCACGACTGCATTTGATACTAATCCCTGCACTATATCCTGAAACTTAATATACACAATTAGATACATATCACAAGAATGCTAGCAACCACCCAATAAATTTGGAAACAAAGACTTGAGTACTCATGGGCTTTGTTATAAAGCCCTAACAACCATCCAATAATGTTGGAACCAAAGACCAAGTATTCATGGAGGCTTGTTTTAAAACCAATGATACAAATTAGGAAAACACCTCAAATTCACGGCGATGGAGCAGGGTGGGGTGGGTAGAGATTTTCTCTGAATTTAACATATATTATAAATATAATATAGTTTTTAAAGTAAAGTATAATTCCTTTTTTTTTTATCATATTTATATATAAATATCAAACGTATATGATCAATATATACTTGAATGGCAACTGGGCAGGTTAGAATAGGCTGGACCAAACCCCAAACCTAGGGTGGGATGGACTACAACTTTAACTCGCCTCATTGCCATTCCTATCAGCCGATAGATGATAGGAAGACAGTAATGTTCAATTCTAGAGGTGTTTTAGTAGTTATATTTAAACAAATGGTAACTTATAAATATAACAAAATAATTAAAATACCCTTAGAATTAGACGTGCTTAAAATGATTGGTTAAAAACTCTGCCTTTCTATTTTCTAATGGGGATACGAACCTCAAGGATAACAATAATCACAGACATCAAATGCATTAGCCCACAGATTCCGCACCTCCTGCCTCATGGACTTTTGGTTTTTATATATACTGCAAGCCCTATGCACGGACCAATTATTTATTTGCACATTATAATGTTAAATTAAAAATTAAATTTTGAAGATACTTAATAATTGATATTAGTGAACTAATTATTGAAGAAAAAGCCATAGAAATGGTTATCATGGGAAATATTTACTTTCTTTTTTTGTCTTCTGAAATCCTTACAGGGGGGAGACTCATGCTACTGAGGAGAGCAATTGGTTTGATGCAGAAAGAATTTTCAATATAGGCTAAAGACAATACCAGTTTTCTTTACATTTGAATTAACGGATGAAAGCAATTGGTTTGATGCAGAAAGAATTTTCAACAGTTTAAAGAGTATTTGGGAAAACAAATTAAAAACCACACAAGAAACCCGCATTGCGATTCTTCGAAAGGATTTTACTAAAATATCCAAATCAAATGGGTGCTAGGCTCGAAAATTGAGTGTGACAGTACATCATTGTATCATCTGGACAATATCATAGGTGCATCTAGGTGATTTTCACAGGATGCACCTTCAATACTCTTTTGTTGGTATGATACCCAAAATTTTTGTTTCCAATAATATGTTTTTCACTCTTACAAAATAATAATAATAATAATAATAATAATAATAATAAATAACAATACCTATAGACATTGAGTTGCAGCTGATGATGCACTGCATGGATTCAGGCCAAGGTGGGATTGATCCATGAAGGTGTCCTCAATCAGTCAATCATAATTCCATGAGTTGTGCTGCCAAAATTGGTGTTTTCAATATCATGACATATATATATATACATGTATGTGTGCATTTATATATGGATGTATGTATAAAATTTTTGAAAAAATATAAACCCCCAAAAATGAACACACTTTATTTAATGCTCTAAAAGAAATTCATTTTCTCAATTTTTAGAAGGTATTTTTTTCCTTTCTCACATTTCAATGATCTGGAATAGGAAAATTTCCAATTCCCCATTCCACGTAACTTGATTTGACCAGACAATCTTTACTTGGGGTGCCAACAGGTTAACCAAACCCGATAAAAAAATCAGTATTGGCTCTTAATCCAGATCTGAGAACCTTAGAACAAGAATAACCAGGTCCGAGAACCTTAGAACCAGAACTAACCCTACAAAATTTGAATACTCAATAAGATGACAAATGCTAGGAATTTGGCATATCCTTCAACACTTTTTTGTCTTTTTGGCAAAGACTTATAAAGAATCAAAAATCCAAAAAATTAGCAAACAAAATATACAATTTCATAATAAAAAAAAATAG
>JAUPMG010136125.1:0-11366 GCA_031762675.1 Pachysandra terminalis
GGGAGTAGTACCAGGATGGGTGACCCCCTGGGAAGTCTGATTCGGGTGAGCCAAAAGCGGACAATATTGTGTCTGGTAGAGTGGGTCGTTACATATAGGTCCCACCTCAAACGGGACGTATTTGATCAATTCGACCCCCTGGGAAGTCTGATTCGGGTGAGCCAAAAGCGGACAATATTGTGTCTGGTGGAGTGGGTCGTTACATATAGGTCCCACCTCAAACGGGACGTATTTGATCAATTCGACGACGATGCATTACTGTTAGCAAAGTGTCCAGATCGTTGTCCACAAGAGCAGTGGCGTAATTTTATTGCCTTCTTGCGTTCCGATCTGGCTCAGGTATGATGTATTTGTAATATTTTTTATTTCCTTATTATCATAGACTAAAAATTAAAATAAATAATAATGCATCTTGCTTGTTTATTAATATGTAATGCAAAGAAGAAGCGGGATAAATAAAGACAACAGATCGGAGCAGATGCTCATGCATATGTCTGGTTCAAAGAGCTTTGCTAGGGTGGAGGAGGAGGAGGAGGTAAATTTCTCATGTTTAGTTATCTACTAAATTATTAAATTTTTTTACACTCTTACATACTTGTAATTTGAGAGAATGCTTTCTTTTCTTTTGTATTCTAATAGCGGCTGAACAACGCTTCAACCGTCCCATTGAGTCGAGCAGATATCTTCTCGATTACACATGTCGACAAGGATGACCATCCCATTTTTGAGGAGGCAGCTAAGAAAATAGTAAGTGTTTATGTAGCTCTGTTAATAATAGTCTGCATGCTTTCAGGTCTAAGTGACTAAAGCCCTTTGTGCAGAAAGACACAACCTTTTCCTGTTTTTGTTAAGACTTGTTTTGTTAGTCAAATCTAGCTCCTAAAAAACTAAAGTAGACATCCCAAATAATTATGTTGGTTCTAGAATAAAACCCAACATTAACCTCATTTCAATCAATTACTAATCACTATTTGTGTGTACTTCCTCCACAAACATTACTTGAACAAAACTAACAAAAACATTATATTGATAAAACCACTTTTACTCAAATCTCAACCAAATTGAATCACCAAAACCAAACATCAGATCCTATGCTTCTTTTGACTAGGAAATTATGATACATGCAACTAGGGGCTATCACTTGTTTACCTTTCCAGTATAACATGAAGCCTTGATTTGTATTTTGCTTATGCTCTTGTTCTTGTGTAAACATAGTGGTGGATCAGTTGGGTTGGATCCTCAGATGAGGCATTGTCATCCAGAAGCCTACTAGTGAGGCTCCTTCTAGTCTTCCTTTGCCAAAACCTAGGACCTATATAGCAAGATAAAAGAGTTTATTTCTTAATCACTGGTTAGAAGTCATTTGCATTTCCCTGGGCTGCGTTTGACATGTCTTATAGAAGTTCTTTTTCAGTTTATATCTTATCCATAAGCAGTAGAGGAAGGCTACCCGTAAGGAGAAGCTGTTGGAAACAGCTTCTCTTATCACTTACGTGGGTAGCTATTTCTAAACTTTAGTAATATTTTCATGGTCCTAGGCAAATTCAGCACATGTAGTCACCCAAAAACACACATATCAGCATAACAGATTATGCACAGCAATAAAATCCAATTCAAACATGTGAGCAAATGTATTTAAGGTTGCTTAAGCTATAGAAATCATAAAAATCACATTCCCCCCAAATTTGTAAACTTTTATGGTCCAAGGCAAATTCAACACAAGTAGTCACCCAAAAACACACATATCAACATAACAGATTATGCACAGCAATAAAATCCAATTCAAACATGTGAGCAGATGTATTTAAGGTTGCTTAAGCTATAGAAATCATAAAAATCACATTCCCCCCACATCTGCAAACTTTCAGGGTCCTAGGTAAATTCAACACAAGTAGTCACTCAAAAACACACATCAAAATAACAGATTATACACAGCAATAAAATCCAATTCAAATATGTGAGCAGATGTATTTAAGGTTGCTTAAGCTAAAGAAATCATAAAAATCACATTCCCCCTACATTTTTATAAAGGCACTTATAGGACTTGTGAATAGGTCTAACATACTTAGTTTAACATATTACAGGTGTTTAAAACGTTTTCTAGGATAAAATACAAGTTTGGATCAAAGGCTACCTAAAAAGCACACTAGCGGTTACCTAGCGGCTAATCGCTAAATGGTAGAATTTTGTAGTGGTGTTCTAATTGACTTTTCAAAGTACTGATATTTAACAAACATTGAAGGAACTACTTTACCGAAAATAATTAAAATATAACTAAGTTACTACATCCAAAACACTTAATGAAATAGCAGCGGAAAAGAAAATAATTTCAACCTATTTTCAAGTTTAAATCAAATCCCCAACCCTATACATCATATCTAATCTAAGAAATAAAACGATAAATCTTACGGTAAAACTCTTAAGTAGAAAATAATCTACGCTTCATCAAATCCAGCAATGTTCACAAAAAGGGTACGGTTCATCATACTCTTCTACTAAATTACATGAAATTGTGCAAAGGCATCAGCTGCACTTAGTCCAGTATGTAAATCAACTAAAATACATTTTTAATTGGAATAGGGTCAATACCACAACCCAATAATACGACGTAAACAAGATAGCAAATAATATGTTATAAACATGATCATAAAATGAGTGATGCAATGCAATATGAATGCGGGTTCAATTATTAATGAACACAATGCATGCTCATGCAGAAATAAAAGAAAGGGGTAATCACCAAGTGTGATCCATGCAAAGACATATGATGTGCAAATATGCATGCTGTTCAGAATTCGACTATTGTATGCCCCACACTTGATCAATCAATTACTATTCTATGTGCGCATTCATAGTTTCTAGGAGCTTCGACCTAGAGGTAACAAGCGCCTCTGTTATTTTCGATCACGGGAATAAAACCAAGGGTCACAAACATGATCAAAACCTCAGTGGGTCATACATTACCCGAATGCCAACAAAATTTCACTCGGCATTCGTTAAGTATAATAATACGCTATCGAGATGTAAGTAATGGGGTATATTGGGGTAGCAAGTCCCTCAACCGATAATGTTTGTCCATCTGGGACTTCCTCACCTAATCATGATGTCCAAGTCATGATTCACTCGGATTTAATCAGAAACTTCATCATAAGCGAAGTCTGATGGCAGGTCTAGTATATCACTAGAATATGGTCATTAATACCAATAGGTTATGCTGAGCATGTGTGGTGATTGTTCACACCAACTAATCATGCAATTAAGTGTACAATTGTGTAATAATTCTAGATATATAAATCATGTTATATGCTGTGCAATGTATATAGGGTGCAAGTATAATCAATAACAGTATACAATGTGCTTAGAAATCCAGATTAAGATGAGTTATGGCAATATCAGAATCATAAATGTAATTCCATGTCAATCTATCAACTAAACATATAAACATATCCATCATAATTCAAATCATCCAAACACCATCATTATGCATTTAAAACACCCAATTACCCCTGCATGAGAAATATTAGATCACAATTCAAAGAATTAACCAGCGGTTGCCTGGCGACATGCCACTAATCACTTCCCATGAACAATAAAACAGTAAATAGAGTCAGTGGTGATCTTTGCGGTTTACCGCTAGCTTGCCACAAGAACAAAACAGATAATGTCTGTGTCTAGCGGTGAGCTTTGCGGTTCATTGCTAGCTTGCCGCTAGACCCAGAACAGGGTTTTCCAAATTTGACATACAGTCGATATTTTTGTCAATACTCATCGGAATCACCTCAAACTTGTTTGGTTGGATTCCTAACGAATTGGGAAATCTCAGAAAAATATAAAATAAATAATATAAAATATATACATTGGTCCAGGACTCAATCGATCAGGTTAGTATAGTTATTCAGTTTCGGTTCTTGTGTAAAAAGTATAGAAACAATGATTTTAAGGTTGTGCTACGTCATATCATGACCTAGACACCTTACTCAACTCGAAAATAGAGTTTAATTCGAATACCTACCTGAGTTCTTGATGACTCTACGTCTTCCTCCTCTTCAAGCTTCAAGTCTGAACCTTCTTCTCCAAGCTCCAACAGTTCTAGCAATACTCACAATCTCTCTCACTCTCTTGAATTATGATTCACGCGTCACAATCTATCCTATATATAATTCTATAGTCTTTTACTTAGTTTAGGATTAGTTAATTAAGTTAGATTGATTTACAGCCGTTAGATTAAGTTAGATTAATTCTATCCTTTAGATTTGAAGTGTTCTAGCTTTAGTTGAATATAATGATTAATCTTATCTTACTTTAATCCTACTCATTTTACTCTTCTTACCTTTCAATTTTAATCATTATATAAATCTCTAAGTGTTTCTACAATATCCTAACAATTGATTTTAAGTGTTCAAGTTATATTAGGAATATTAATAAGTGTTTAGATATTGGTCTATAATCCTGGTTCCATTATAACTAAATCCTTAAGTATCCTAGTTTATTAATCACGAAAATTATGTATTAATTAATCTAATTAGGCCTTAGTCAAGTTGGGTCTTAGTCTTATTGGGCTTTACTTAAGTCCAGTCTAATTAATTATTAGAGTTAGGTAATGTTTGGTTAATTCTAGATTTATCCATTAACCCAGTGTTCTATTTAGGCTTTTATTCTTTACTAATGAATTTTGTTTGTTTACTATAACTTATAATCCTAATTAAATATTATTTTATTAATCACCTTACTTTAATTATAGCCTTTATTTCTAAGTTCCTATAAGATCCTTGCCACACAACTTAACTTAAAGAGTTATGATTGTGTGTGAAGCACCTAGTTTCCTTTGGTGCAACCCACCAATCACATTCCGTCTAAGTCAACATAATGGCTACTATCAAAGTTTCAAATTAACCCTATATTTAAATTAATTACAAATTAACCCTATAAAAGTTCAGTTTATTACAATCTACCCTCCTTAAGACAATTTCGTCCTCGAAATTTGACATCCCTAACCAGAAAAGTTGTAAAAACTTACCTTGGAATTATCACCTGATCCTCAATCTCTCCCGGGAATATCTTCAAGTTTCCAGCGATTCTGAAAATAGGATGATGAGCAATCTGTTTAAGAAGAAAGAAATCTGCTCACACTTAAGTTAGCAGCCAAGTTAGTAGTAAACAATCAACACATAGAAAAATTTAAAATATCAACACTCGTAAAACTTTCAAAGATCATCACATCAAAAACTTTTGAAATCAATTGAAAATATTAAACTTAGGCCTTGATACCAATTTTGGTTTCAATGCACTGGAAACTTAGGGTCGCAGAATCTTCTTCTCTGATACCAACTTTGTCACGACCCAAACTTAACGTAATTCATGTGGAACCCCTTAGGTTCGAACCGTGACTCTTACCCCAACAGAGATCGAGAGTGGCAGCCAATCAAAGAGCCAAAAGTACAGAAATTTAATAAACATTGAAGGAACTACATTACTAAAAATAATTAAAATATAACTAAGTTATTACATCCAAAACACTTAATGAAATAGCAGCGGAAAAGAAACTAATTACATCATATTTTCAAGTTCAAATGAAATCCCCAACCCTATACATCATATCTAATCTATGAAATGAACCGATAAATCTGACGGAAAACTCTTAAGTAGAAATAATACGCGCTTCATCAAATCCAACAATGTTCTCAAAAAGGGTATGATTCATCATACTCTTCTACTAAATTACCTGAAATTTCGCAAAGGCGTCAGCTACTTTTAGCCCAGTAAGTAAATCAATTAAAATAATGTTTTATTGGAATTGGGTCAATACAACTACCCAATGATACGACATAAACAAGACAACAAATAATATCTTATAAACATGATCATAAAATGAGTGATGCAATGCAATATGAATGTAGGTTCAATTATTAATGAATACAATGCATGCTCATGCAGAAATAAAAGAAAGGGGTGATCACCAAGTGTGATCCATGCAAAGACATACGCTGTGCAAATATTCATATTGTTTAGAATTCGACTATTGTATGCCCCACACTTGATGAATCAATTACCAAGAAAGAAGTCGTAATGAACCTTCCTCCTATACAGGTTCGCTTAAACAAGATATTCTATGTGCGCATTCATAGTTTCTAGAAGCTTCAACCTAAAGGTCACAAGCACCTCTGTTATTTTCGACCATGGGAATAAACCAAGGGTCTCTAACGTGATCAAAACCTCAGTGGGTCATACATTACCCGAATGCCAACATAATTTCACTTGGCATCCGTTACGTATAATAATAAGCTATCAAGATGTAAGTAATGGGGTATATTGGGGTAGCAGTCCCTCAACTGATAATACTTGTCCGTTCGGGACTTCCTCGCCTAATCATGATGTCCAAGTCATGATTCACTCATATTTAATCAGAAACTTCATCATAAGTGATGTCTGATGGCAGATCTAGTATATGACCAGAATATGATCATTAATACCAATAGGTTATGCTGTGCATGTGTGGAGATTGTGCACACTAACTAATCATGCAAATAAGTGTACAATTGTGTAATAATTCTAGATATATAAATCATGTTACATGTTGTACAATGTGTATAGGGTGTAAGTATAAACAATAACAGTATACAATGCGCTCAGAAAACCAGATTAAGATGAGTTATGGCAATATCAGAATTATATATGTAATTCCAAGTCAATCTGTCAACTAAACATATAAACATATCCATCATAATTCAAATATTCCAAACACCATCAATTATGCATTTAAAACACCAATTACACCTGCATGAGAAATATTAGATCACAATTCAAAGTATTAACCAGCGGTTGGCCTGGCGGCATGCCTCTAATCACTGCCCAGGAACAATAAAATAGTAAATAGAGTCAGCAGTGAGCTTTGCGGTTCACTGCTAGCTTGTCGCTAGAACAAAACAGATACTGTCTGTGTCTAGCGGTGAGCTTTGCGGTTCACCGCTAGCTTGCCGCTACACTCAGAACAGGGTTTTTCAGATTTGACATACAGTCGGTATTTCGGTCATAACTTGGTCAATATGCTTCGGAATCACCTCAAACTTGTTGTTTTGGATTCCTAACGAACAGGGGAATATCAGAAAAATATAAAATAAATAATATAAAATATATATATTGGTCCAAGACTCAATCGATCAGGTCTGTATAGTTTTCCAGTTTCAGTTCTTCTGTAAAAAGTATAGAAACAATAATTTTAAGGTTGTGCCATGTCATATTCATTGAATATGACCTAGAAAACTAACTCAACTCGAAAATAGAGTTTAACTCGAATACCTACCTGAGTTCTTGATGACACTTCTTCTTCCTCCTCTTCAAGCTTCAAGTCTGAACCTTCTTCTCCAAGCTTTAGCAGTTCCAGTAATACTCGCAATCTCTCTCACTCTCTTGAATTGTAATCCACACGTCCCAATCTATCCTATATATAATTATATAGTCTTTTACTTAGTTTAGGAATAATTAATTAATTTATACTGATTTACAGCCCTTAGATTAAGTTAGATTAATTCTATCCTTTAGATTTGAAGTGTTCTAGTCCTAGTTGAATATAATGATTAATCTTATCTTACTTAATCCTACTCATTTTAATATTCTTACCTTTTAATCTTAATCATTATATTAATCTCTAAGTGTTTCTACAATATCCTAACCATTGATTTTAAGTGTTCAAGTTGTATTAGGAATATTAATAATTGTTTAGATATTGGTCTAGAATCCTCGTTCCATTATAATTAAATCCTTAAGTAACTTAGTTTATTAATCACAAAAATTATATATTAATTAATCTAATTAGGCCTTAGTCTAGTTGGGTCTTAGTCTTATTGGGCTTTACTGAAGTCCAGTCTAATTAATTATTAAAGTTTGGTCATGTTTGGTTAATTCTAGATTAATCCATTAACCCAGTTTTCTATTTAAGCTTTTACTCTTTACTAATGACTTTTGTTTGTTTACTATAACTTATAATCATAATTATATATTATTCTATTAATCACCTTAGTTTAATTATAGCCTTTAGATCTAAGTTCCTATAAGATCCTAGCCACACATCTTAACTTAAAGAGTTATGATTGTGTGTGAAGTACCTAGTTTTCTATGGTGCAACCCACCAATCACAATTAGTCTAAGTCAAACATAATAGCTACTATCAAAATTTTAAATTAACCCTTTATTTAAATTAAATACGAATACTTATAAAAGTTCAGGTTATTACACTAATGTTCGGCGGTTTAGACCGTCGTGTATAACAAATTAAACCGTGTATTATCCATCTTTGCCAGCGGTTTTAGACTGCCGAGAAATACATTATATTAGGAGGCGGTTTTGGACCACCATTATAAATCTGGTTTAGTCGGCGATTTAAGGACGCCGATAAAAAAGGACGCATAGTCGGCGATTTCTTCAGACTGTCGTGAGGACCGCTGAGAATACCTACCACGACGAGGGAATTTTTGGGGGTTCACTGAACCGTCGAGAATAGTTTGGACGGCGGTTTGGAGGTCTTTCCCAACGGTTTTGGACCGCGGGGAAAGGCCTTGTATTTTGTATTGATTATTGCTTCTTAATATCTAAACAATGATGGATTGAAGATGATAAGAATAGGTTTAAATCAGAATAAAAATCAGATTTGAAAAACCCAGATTCCGTAGCAGCAGAGTTGCTCGGTTAATCGAAGCAGTCCTTCGGTCGACCAAAGGCCAACTGAAGACTAGTCGAGCTGGCCTTCACTACAAAACAAAAGGCCTATAAAGGTGGTCATAAACCATCATTAAGAACTCAAAAACTGCTGGCAATTCGCTTGCCAATGGTTAAAAAGACCGCCAGTAATAACAGTGTTATAATTTCATTCTTCGGCGACCAATATGGCGGTTAAAACGAACCAACAGTTACTATCTTATGATATACCGGTGGTCATAGTGACAGCCGGTAAAAGGTTTTGTTATTTTTTTTTTCAAAAGTTACACCTGAGAATGATTCAGAAATTGTGTGTAGTGAAGGGCCAGAATATGTGCGACCAGGCATCTCCGGTGGTAGATCAGGAAATGTAGATTCTTCACTAAAGAGCACATGAAGGGTTCTTTCGATAGAAGGTTGAGTAAATATGGGTGAGCTCACCGGAGCTGGATCCTCTGTTAAACCCTAGATAAACTCCCTGTTAACTGCACCAAATGGCGACACCTGTTTGTGGACCCCACGAGTAAGAAAAGGGGATAACATTGAAAGAAACAGACGTTAAGTTGGTTGGGGGCCGGGCAGCTGGCTCACACAATGTTTAAAAATTTCAATTGTCCTGTTAGGTGAACACTTCCCTTTTACCAAAAAACAATTGCAGTGGCTTTCGTTTCCAATAGCAGATAGAGAAGAGCAGATAGAGAGGAAAGAGCATAGCAGAGCAGAGAGAGAGAACATGAGAAGAAGAGAAGAGTAGATAGAAAGGGAAGCTCATAGGTATGATACTAGAGAATTCGTTTACAGGTATTTCCTTTATGCTTCGGACTCGGTGTTTTAACAAAATACCGAGCCCTATTGAAATAATGCACTGAGATTAACTTAATCTTATGTTATAATCATGCACTTGTTAGATGATGAAATGCCAAGACTTTGTAGAAGAGAAGATGGGAAGAGGAATAAACCTTCTTAGTCGGCTTGAACCTAGAAACAATAAACCTGTCGGATGATGAATAGGACTAAAAAAAATGGAAGTTTCTGATCCAATTCTTTTAGTGGAAAATCCTTTTAAAAAAAAGGTTATACCACTCATCCTGTATAAGACACTAAGAATCTTAAATTTGTGCCAATATAAATCCAATGCATCAACTGATGTTTTTGGTCAGCATGGTTATTCCTGTGTTTGTGAGGGAGGGAGGAAGGATCTCACGCATTGTGAAAAAGATGTCATAAGTTTCATGCTTGGGATGGTGCGTGCAGTACTCAAAATTTTGGATTTTGCTCTTGCATTTGAATTGATTTTTGCTCTAAGACTTCTGAGGATTTGAAATGGTGTATTCTAATACTAACATGATCTAATCATATTTTATGTATTCTAACACTCAAACAAAGATAATCCCTATAGAAAATATCTAGTCTCAAATCTTTACTTTACTATTGTAATTCATCATTTTCTAATTTTTTGATATTCATGAATCACAAGTTATCCATGGTAAGTAGAAAATTTTATGTCGTCTACAGGGGCCGTAGACCTAGCATTTATGATACTTGGGAAGCGTGCCATTGTCAGGTCGATGGGTACAGCGGTGCTCGCTTTAAGAGTTATACTTCAAAAATGGAGGCCAAAGATCATCTCGACTCATATTAGTGCCGTCACCATGGAGAACAAAGTTGCCAAAATTTTCAGTTTTTATTTTTTCTTGTGTTTATAATTTGCTTGGTGATAATTTATCTTATTTTGTTTATATAGTATTTATGTATTGTCGATAACAAATAATTTTCAGTTATGTTTATGTAAGATAATTTTCAGTTATGTATCTATGTAAAGTTGATCCTCTTTGTTCCTTTTTAACCAATCTGAATGGAAAACAATTTGAAATTTTTTGAAATTGATTCTCTTGTTATGAAGTAAGTATCTTACAAGGTTTTAAGGATTGGACAGATCCGATCCGGATCTACCAGTTCATATCTGGATCGGCTCGATCTCAAGCACATGCTAATAGATCCAACTATGATGTTGGCACACCCTTATTTCAATGTCTCACGCAAATAAACTTTGCTGCCGTCAAGGTTTCATGCACTCCTCTTATTCTTTGATGGTAACACAGTAAATACAGGTAAGTGATAGGTGGTTTGTATGAGACATTCAAAGAATGATGTATCAGGGAAATCCTTCCCCGTACATCATAAAAGTTCCTTGTGAATATCAGAACCCTAACGTAATACAAAACACAAAGTCAAATAGGTCTAAGAACTCACTGTTACAAGGACTTCCATGAAGGAAGGTGACAACAATTGAGAAGCTTATTGTACTTAAACAATAATGAAGAATTAAGGGCACTAATAAACATGTTAGGTTCATTGTTAGCAAAACGCCGTTTAAAACGGTGTTTTTTTTTTAAAAAAACTCTTTTTATTGCATAAACGTTTAAAACGTTTTGAAAGCAAAAAAAAACGTGTTTTTCATTTTGAGATACAGTTTTAAACGCGTTTCTTTACGTTTTTTTTGAAAAACAAACACGTTTAAAAAAGTTAGTATTTAACGTTGACCAAAAAAAAAAAGGTTGTCCGTTGGAAGTTCCAATGACAAATGCGTGCTAGCCGACAACTTCATTTTTGTGTTAAAATGTTTTATAACAAGTTCCAACAAAAAAAAAAATTATTGTTTAATTATTAATACT
>JAUPMG010136136.1:0-11366 GCA_031762675.1 Pachysandra terminalis
AACTCTGATGTAATAATGTAGGTTTTACTTCCGCTATTTATACTCTTCTTTTATGGATTAAATTGAGTTATCTCATGCCTGGTGTGATGCGAATCCGCGGTTCAGCAGTGGATCCCGAAGGTCGTGTCTCGAGATTCGTGCCCTTTCCACATGGGAAGTCGTGCCGGGTTTCGGGGCATGACATTGGGGTACCAAATCCCTCACGCATAAATCATTTTAGATTTGTCACTTAGTCCACTCGGGACTCCAAAGAATTCATCTCTCATTAGGAACTCATCACCGAGTTCAAGTATCCTCACTTCACTCGTTGGTCCTTCTTAAAGGAGCCAGGGTTAGTCCAAGGTCTGAGTCTCCACAGGGACTCACCATGCATGAATGTCCTTTAAATGCGTGCAAGTATCAATCAGCTACATGTATGCTCAAGAATAATCAATAATGAGTAAACATGCTTCATTCAATCATAAAGAGCAATTAAATAGCTCAATAGTTTTGTGTGCATCGATAGTAAGTCTGGGCGTCAAACCCCACCCTTAGTCCTTCTTCATTGTGCTTCAGTCATACCCGCCGGGGGGTGCCGTCGGTGGACGGATGGACCCACCGACCAAACTCTACGGGTTCAAAATACCTGCCGGTGTCACCGTCACATCCCCCACGACCGTCGGCGGGTTTCGTCGGTGCTACCGACGGATCCCCTGACCAATGCGTCCAGATCCACCATCCGTCAACGGATTCCGTCGATGCCACCGACGCATCCACCGACGCCCGTTGGCGGGTTCCGTCGGTGTCACCGATGGATCCACCGACCAAAACTCCCAAAAATCCAGTGTTTGTCGGCGGGTTCCATTGGCGGACCGACGACCCACCGATAGTGTCCTCTCGGTGGTTACTTCATCGGCGGGGTCCTCGGTTTCATCGACGATCCACTGACAAGACTAGTCTGTGCCCCAAACTCGTTGGTGGGTCCCGTCGGTGGATCGACGCGCCCCTGAAGATGACTAGGGTCAGCTTCGTCGGTGGATGCGGTCAGTGGACCGACCACCCACTGACGAGCGTGATTTCTGGGGTTTCTTGCCCAGATTTCACCCAACTTGCTATCCTCCTAATTCCTCTTCACTGGTCTCTCTTCCCTGAACAATATGGGTTTAAAAACAAGATAAAATAATTCTAAACAAACAAAAATATTTAATAGCATTCATTTAACACACATTTGGAACAATTAATCACACAAATCATTTCAGTATGCGTCTGAGAATCAATATCACATCAAAAGCTAAACCCTAATATGAAAATGAGTTGAAACTATAATAAATGAGCACGGCAACCTAATATCTACTCATAAAGTCATTCTCAACATTTATGAAGAAGCACATACATCATTAAAGCATGGAAAAATCCTAAGAACACACCATAAATGCGCACAATATTTTTACCTCTTCATTGCAAAGCTTTCCTCTTCGATCTCTCTTCGATTCTTGAGGTTGGAGGGTGCTCAAGCTAGCTCTCTTCCTTCCTCTCCTTGCTCCCTTCTTCTTTTTCCCTTCTCAGCCAAAAATCCCAAACAATGAAACTAGGGTTTGTTCTAAAGTCCTAATCTCTAACTCAATTGAATCTGGGCCCTCCATTGGCCTTGGCTAATGAGTTTAAATCTCAGCCACACAACAACACTAAAGATAGAAAATGATAGGGTGTGTGCAGTTGTACAAGCATTAAGTGCACCACCAATGGGCTGGGTTAAAACAATAAAATGCCCCCAAACGAATAATAAAAATTAGGGTTGTTACAATCACACACAATCATAACTCTCATAAGTTATAACGAAGGGTAACGATTTTGTTGGAGATTCTAATCTAATCTAATGGCTGGAAATTAATAGGAGAAATAGTAATTCTAATTAATTTGGGATTTAGTAACTAAAGAAAGATTAATGATTAGTTAACTATAAATAGGAATCTTAGTCTAAGGGATTAAATTAAACTAATATAATCTCTAGGCTGAGATTTAATAAGGAATTAAAACTAGTCCTAATCTAATAAGGATTCAAGTTAAGTAGGAATGGATAATAATTCAACTAAGACTAGGACACTTAATTCAATGGTTAAGATTAGATAGGGACTTAATTAATTTAATCTAAGGGTAGAGAATTAACACTAATCCAAATCAGATAAGGACTCCTAGACTGTTGGAAACTAAAAACATAAAACTATACAAACACTGTGTGTAACACCCTGAACTAATCCTAAAACTATAACTTGAAACTTAAGGGTAAAATAGTAATTTGGCAGACTAGAAATTTAATCTCATTAATAAATTAGGATTAAAAAATCATAAGATCCTTAATCATAAAACATGTTTTAGAAATCCTTAAGTCACCTAAAATTGATCAGGTCAACCAGATAGACTTAGGATGTATTACAGGCCAGATAACTAGACTTAGTTGATAAATAAGAAATAAAATCACTTAGCAAGATAATAATTAGTTTTAACAACTTGGAAGATTTAATTTCTAACCCTAAACCAAATTTCACAATAAGAAGTTAATTTGGAGGTTAATTGGAAACTATAGAGCTAGATACCCGATTTTGCCCTTATGGATGTTTTAATATTACAAGTTTACCCTCATCTTATAAATAGAACCTTAAACCTTTAAAACCTTCATTTCTCTCATTTTCTCCCTCTCTCAAATCTCATTTCTCTTGGAGCTCTTGGAGAAGAAGAAGAGGAGGAACACCCCAGATGCCTGGATGCAAGCGGATCAACCTCGGACGCGACCCGTCTAGTGGAGCAGCTTCGGATGCGACCCGACAAACCCCAAGTTGAGTATTCTTTCAATGTTCGTATGTTTATTTATATTTCAACTTTGTGAGCATGGGGGAAGAATGCATGTGGTTGTGTTCTCCCTTCCCCCATGAGTTTGGGATGTTGATTTGATGATTTAGAGATCAAATCCCATGCCCTTGAGGAACCATCCCTTATGACCTTTGCAACCCAGATTGTGGAATTCCATTTTCTAGGGTTTGAATTCAGGGAGACTTCGTGGATCTCCATGTAGACCATTTTCCCATTGGCCTAGAAGCCATTTCGAAGCCCCATTCGGTGCTTTGCAAGCTTTGGGTGAATTCAGCCCAGAAATCCCTTCAGAATCTCCTGAACCAGACTTTCGGCGACCCTCTTGGTTCGCCGAACTGTCCGCTGAGACCCTTCGGTGACCTCCTCTGTTCGCCGAAGACCCCGCCGGGACCCTCTTGGTACACTGTTGGACCTGGTCCGAGTTTTGGTGACCTCCTTGGTCCACCGAAAAGGCCACCGAGCCCTTCGGCAACCTTCTCGGCTAGCCGAGTACGCTCGTTGAGTCTCAAAGACCCTGTTTTGTGTTCTGGTTGGGTCACCGAACCAATTTTGGCCCACTGAAGACCTCGTCGAACCCCTCTCGGTTCGCCGAGCACCTCGTAGAGACTTTATAGCCACCCTCTATTTGGGTTTGACCTTGGTCATCTGTGATACCCTTATCATAGTGTTTCAATACACTTTTGGAGTTAGTGGACTTGCCCAATCTCTGTGACCCTTCACCTAAGGTCAAGCCTATCTTGAGTTAGCCTAGCAGTACGAGTTTCTCAGGAAACTCATGTAAACAGCCTCTAACCAATCTGTTGGTTCTTTTGCTTGTTTGTGCAAGTTTAGGCACAGACTTTGACCCCACTGTGTCGCCATGTGATGGCTGACCCATAGATGTGAATGTTAGTACTATTTATTTGTTTTCATCTCCCTGATCTATTAATGCATGTATTACTTTGTGTATTGCACTCATCCTGGTACTCTTGGTTTTATTGTATTTTCTTATGTTTGGGTAACTACTTATACTTAGTGAGTGATAATAGGCCTTAGTATGTGTATGTATTAATATTACTTAATAATCTCTTTCCTCAGACCTGTTTCATATGTGTATTATTCCTTATTAGATGTTTATTTCCTGCTTACACTGTTTTTATCGTGTTCCTCACTATTAGAGGATTATTTAAGTTTAGTATATACTAGGTGCACTTTTGTGCCTTGTAGAGTAGAATCATGGGACTATGCCCATGTGTTTGATGAATCGGATATATGTATGTGATGCATTGTGTGTTGCATTAATCTAAAGAAATTGAATATGAAGAGTTGCATATGGACTTTCCGGCTGTGAAAGCCTAGTCTAATACCCCATTTGATACCCTTGAGTTTAGACTAACACATGAGATGATTGACTTGTTAGCTATGATTGTCCTTTGAGAGGACCCTGTTTGTTATACCCAAGCCGAGAGAGAAAACGACATAGGGTAGGCCTCTACATACTTGAGGGATGATGGTTACCCAAGGATCCGCACGTTGGTGTAAGCTTGGAAGATGGTGAACTATCCCAAGGATCCGCACGTTGGAGTAAGCTTGGGAGACAATGAGACCGTGGTACCCTTCTATTGGATTGTGAATATGTATGACTCCCTAAGGGATCCACACATGGGTGTAAGTCTTGGCCGTTGGCCCGTGATCAAACATAAGGTGGGGCGATTGTGAGTCCTTGGTTGAAAGCCCATAAAACTATGCTGTACTTATAGAATAATCCTATCCTTTATACCGTTACAACGGCGGATGATTTCAAGTTGGTGGAACATCCTAGGGTGCATTCAGGTTGCTGGGACACCTCAGATAGAGATTGAGATCACGTGGGAGCTTATTATATTTCACTTTGCCATACAACATTTCTATTTCATTTGCATTGCATATCTTTGTTGATATTAGTGTGAGAGCCTCATGTATGAAACACTTGCCATAATTTCCATATAGATTTAGGCATGCATATATTGTGATGTGGACCCTGGATTGAATACCTTGTGAGGTTGGGAGAGAACAGTACTCCGTGTGATCTTAGTTGATTTACACTTTATCATCTTATGCACAGATGCATATTTGAATACATCAGAGATTTTATCCTATCAGTTATATATTGTTTGTTTTCTCATAATGTTGGGGTATGAGTAAATACCTTGCATTGAAGGATTACTCATTTTGGCTTCCAGCTTATGTTTTTTGACTTGTATTTTTCAGGTCTTGGAGCTTGGTCACGCAGAGAGAGCCTGGGAATGGGTATAGATAACCTGATTTAGTTGTAGAATTGTATTAGAGTTGGATTCTCTTTCAATAACCTTGTAATAGAATAGTTCTATTATTTCAATTACTTGTATATTACTAGAACAATTAATTCTTCCGCTTATGTTTTGATTACTGTTTGCCACTCCCATAGAGATATGGGGTGAGAGTTACGATTTAAGCCTGAAAATCTCAGAATTGGGAATTTTTGGTTTGGGTCGTGACACTATGGCTGGACGTATGGATCATAATTCATAAGGGAAGAGAGAGAGAAGAAGAGGTACAACAACTCAATTACATTGAGAAGCTTAGATTTCCAGAAGTTCAACCTTGGAGAGGAAGAAGAAGGTGTTCCACTCAACCCCAATCAAAAATTCATGGTAAGTATTAAAATAAAACTTTATTTTCGATATGAACTAGGTTTATATGTCATATTCATTGAGTATGACATAACATATCTAATACAATTCTCTTTCTTCTACTCCTTAATCAAAACATAATAAAAGGTATAAAATTCTGGGTTTGAGTACGATGCCGTGAACATGGTTTAGCTAAGTATGCTAATTGTAACTTAAATCTATAGGTTTTATTCGGAATTCAAATACTTGAATGGTGTTTTGATAAAATATTGCTTAAAAAGAACTCAATTATGCTTTTTAATGATTTTATGGGCTTGTCCCGAGCATCGGCATACTAGCGGCATGCCGCTAGGATGCCAACCAGCTTTCTCGGTTGAGTCGGCAACCCAATGGCATACTGCTGAGTGTGCCAACACCCATAGTCCAATTTTTTGGTTTCGGCCTAAGCTCTCGATTGAGGGGTGGCATGCCGTTAGGATGCATGTCACATCCTAAACTTAAAGAAATTCAAGTGGGAATCCCTTAGGTTCGAAATATGACACTCACCCCAATTCACATCGGGAGTGGAAATAATATAGATCCAAACCATAGGAAATAATATAAATCTTCTAAAATAACCTTTATTGAAATTAATTAAATAAAACTAAGTCTATTACATCCAACACAATTAAGTAAATCGCAGCGGAAAACAAATAAAATATCCTATTCTCATGCTTTAAATCAAATCCCTATTAACTGACCTATCTATTAATTAATTACATAAATCTAATTAAATAAACCCTATTACACACTCTACTGAAAATAACAGACAAATCCTAAATATAGTTAATGTCTTCATCTTTTACTTGGTCTCCACCTTGATCACCGTGGTCCTGTTGTCCACTAACTAAAGATCCTGAAATGGTTATGCTTTAAGGCGTCAACTACACTTAGCTCAGTAAATAAGTCAATTAAACTGTATTTTAGATTGGAATAGGGTCAAAGCTACTCTCCAATGATAATTCATAGACTAAACAACACTAATATGCAATGATATGATAAATATTCAATGTGTATGTGAATGTGATGCATGTCCAGATTATTAATGAATGCAATGCATGCTTATGCAACAAGGGTAATCACCAAGTGTGATTCATGCAAAAACATATGCTGTGCAAATATGCATGATGTTCAAAATTCGAGTGATGTAAGCCCTACACTAGACCAATCAATTACTGAGCAAGATGTCGTAATGAACCATCCCCCGCATACACGACCACTCTTGGTAAGATATTCTATGTGCGCATCATAGTTTTAAAGGGCTTCGACCAAGAGGTCACAATTCCCCCACTTATTTTTGGTCACAGGTAACAACCAAGGCATAAAAAATATGAAGTAACCTCCTTGAGCCATACACTAACCGAATGCCAACAGAATTTCACTCGGCATCCGTTATATATAGTAATACGCTATCGAGATGCAAATAATGTGGTATATTAGGATCGCGACTTCCTCAACCTATGCAAATCAGTCCATTCGGGACTTCCTCACCATATCATGATGTTCAAGTCACAATATGTCTCAGTTAGATCAGAATCTTCAACTGATGTGAAGATCTGATGGTAAAGTCAAGCATATGACCAAAAATATGGTAATTAATGCAATCAGGTTATGCTTTGCACGTGTAGTGATTGTGCACACTAACTAAGCATATATTATGTGTGCAATTGTGAAATAAGTCTAAATAATTAATATGAGGACATAATTCATGGCATATACTTTGTGATATTCAAATCAAGTCAATTCATGTATGATATATGATGAAACATATAAAGTTATAAATCAGTCAAATCAACCATCCAAACATGTCATAAAATCATAATAATCAATATATAATTAATTAAGAGTAATAAGGAATCCAATTTAATGCATAACAATCAACAAAAGATAGGGTAAGGACTGACCGGCAGGCTAACCGGCACACCTGTTGGCCACTAGGAGTCTAGGTAGACGCTAAAATTCAATGCACAGAGTTATTTGACTGACCGGTATGCTAACCGGCACACCGGTTGGCCACCGGCAGTCTAAACAGAAACACAACCTGAGTCACACAGTGGTTCGGTAGGCTAATCGGTACACCTGTTGCCCACTGGTAGCTTAAACAGTGCTACCCAATCACATATAGGGATCCAACAGTATAACTGGTACACCGGTTGGCTGCCGGATGCCCCCCGGGTTCCCTGGTAGGCTAACCGGCACACCGGTAGCCTGTCGGTTTGCCCAGAAACTAGCAAATTCACACGAAATTCATATTTGAAGTTATTTTTAGCAAAAATATTCAACTAACACAACTATTAAAATCAAAATCCTAACCAAACCAAATCGAAGTATCAAACATAACATTAACTTACCTTCACCAAGATGATCATGCTAATAGTTTAAGTTTTTAGAATAAATCAACATGTTCTTCTATTTGAATTAAAGTGTTATGTCATATTTAATGAATATGACATCTCACCTATATCCAAATCAAAAAAAAAGAGAGTAATTGAATTACTTACCTTGGCTGGTCGTTGGATTCTTCTTTTTCTTCACCTTAGTTCAAGTTCTGAACTTCTTCTCCATGCTTCTAATGCTCCTGCAGTCTTCTTCTCTCACTCACTCTCTCTCTTGGAATATGGATCACAGGTCCACCCCTAGTGTTCTTATATAGAACTCCTATGGTTTCCTATTTAGTTTAGGAGTTGTTATATAAGTTGGATTATGTCTTTGTTTATAACCCTTAGATTAGATTAGTTTAATTACAGCCTTTAGATTAAAGTGCCCTAGTTCTAGATGAATTAATCATTTGTTTTATCTTACTTTATTCCTATTTAGATTTAATGTTCTTTCTTTTAATCCTAACCATTAGATTAATCCAAGTGTTCCTACGAAATCCTAACCATTGATTTTAGGTGTTCTAGTCTTAATTGGATTACCTATCTAATCTTAATCATACTTAGATTAGGATTGCTTATCTACCTTTAGATTAGATTAATACGTTCCTGTACAATCCTGGCCTTTGATTAAAGTGTTCTAGTTATTAATTGTTATTTAGTTTCTTATTACTTTAGGATTAGTTCTTAATTCTCTAGTTAATCCTAGTCGTTCATATAGTTTAGTTAATTTATTACCTTTAGATCTAAGTTCCTACTTATAGTTTAATTAATATTTATCTTCTTTTAATTACTAAGTCATATCCTAATTTGAATCTTTATTATCCTTATTAGTGTCCTAGTCTTACTTGAACTAGTCTTTAATTATCTTATTTAATGTGGAATCCTAATCAAACTCTAACTTAAGTTTTCTAGAAGGTATTTATTAAAAACGAATTTGATTATGTTTTAAGTTTAATTTGTTTGTTTGGGCCGTAAGCCCATTAAGCTAATTAATTAATTAAGGTTCATTCTTAATCGCTTAAGCCCAAGTAAAGTTTATAAGCCCAATTCCTTTTAATTAAGCCCAATATTTAATTAATTAAGCCTTAAACAATACATTATGTTTTTAGGTGTGATCATACAAGGTCTTCATATAATAATATAGATTAAGGCTAGTATATAATTATTATATAAGTGTCTAAGGATATAATTTATTTTAGAATCTTATTAAATTACTATTGTACCCTTAAAAAAAATTTCTACTTCAATTTTTCGTTTTGTTACAATGCATACCCTCTGAGATTAGTTTTTGTGCTCACCGCTTAGGCTGCCAAAGGCCAGCGGCATGTCGCAGGGCTGCTGATGACCCCAACGGCAACCTAGTGGCAGGGTTAGCGGCATACCGAAATTTGCCAAGTTTGTTTGTTTGGTTTGAGATTTTACCAGCATGTTTCTAACACCTAATTTAGACTATATGTGGTGTTAGAATTGAATTTTGATGCATATTTTACATAATGGACCTATTGAGGAGAATTTGCTTTGTTTTCCCAACATGTGAAATTTTGATTGAGTATGTTATCATTTTACAACATGTTATAATCATATTTTGTAGCTTATGTTACACTTGTTCATGTACACAATTGATTGGTTAGATAATTTCACCATTCAATGTGCACAGTATATGCCTATGGAGCATGATGCCCTTGGTTTGGGTCTAATGCCTTGACCCTATAATTTCATATTTCTAAACTTTATGGATATAATGAGTGGTATTGTAATCTGGAAATTATAATATAAGTGAGGAAGTCCCGGATTGACTGATTTTCATGTGTTGAGTGAGTCACCATCCCAGTAGACCAATTTTGATTCTTGTCTTGCGAGGCAAATGCCTGTCTTGCTGGACAAATGACTGAGTGAAATTCTGTTAGTTGATCGGCTAATGTATAGTTCACACTAGTGAAGCCCTGGGATAAGTGTGTCACATCCCGAACTTAAGGAAATTCACGTGGGGATCCTTTATGTTCGAAATATGACTCTCACCCTAATTTACATCGGGAGTGGTAATTAATATAGAGCCAAACAATAGATATAATAAAACTTCAAAAATTACCTTTACTGAAAATAATTAGATAAAACTAAGTCTGTTACATCCAATACAAACTAAGTAAATCACAGCGGAAAATAAATAAAAACAACCTATTCTCATGCTTAAATCAAAATCTATCCCTATACATAATATCTAACTAAGAAATAAATAAATCATACTATAGAATTCTAAGTATAAATCATTCCATGCAATCATCCAATCCAGCCATCTCATTATAAATTTGTTCTTCACCTTGTTCTCCATTATCGTTAAATCCTCAATCTAAATTCCCTGAAATGTTTTGCTCAAAGGCGTCAGCTACACTTAGTGTAATGACCCGATCCTTGACCTTTACGTTAATTAGGATTAGTGACTTAACTAACTTAGGAAATTAGAGTTAATCTCACGAGTGACCAAGATTAATGACCCACAAAGCCTGACCTTAGAATGTTAGGTCAACTCAAGATTTTGAGGCGAGTTGAGGAGCCAACCTATCCGAGCAGTTAAAAATTAGATATTTAATTAGGGGTTTAATTACTAAACGAGGCAATAAATTATACTAATTGACCTAAATCATCCGCCTCGACTCTATTAATGAAATCCTTCTAATAGAGCCTGTATACGAACCCTATCGGAAAGGATATGATCCGAAATCCCGTTTTGCCCCCGCTGCTGAAAATATTCACAGTTTGCCCAGTTTAATCTATAAATAGAACACTTAGGTTTTTCAACTCATGATTCTCAAAAACCTCTTCCTCTCTTATCTCTTTTGGTGCCAAGGAGAAAATGGAGGATGGCCATGGAGTTGGGTTGCAGGCATATCGACCCCTGCTCTTCTAATCCGACATTACCCCGGCGTACTCCGGCGAAAAACCCCCTAAGTTGAGTATTACTTCTATGATTTGTGATTTACTTGTGTTTTGGTGTTTTGGAAGCTTGGAGAAGGGTTGTATGCACCCCACCCACCTTTCCCAAGGTTATTAACCCATGAAAGGCTTCATGCATGCGGAATCCTAAACCCCGGACCACAAAATGGATAGAAACCTAACCCTAAGTGTGGTGGAAAGCGGGAAACCCTCAAGTATCCACCATAGACCAAGTATAAATAGATTCCAACCATAGAAATGCCATTTAGGTAGTGAAATCATACTCCCCGCCAAGTTTCAGACACACCAACCCTCTCTGTGACTTCGGTGCACTCCTCAGCGCACCGAAGATGTTGCCGAATAACAGAGGGACTTTCTGCCTCGGTCTTGTTGCCGGAGGTGCTTGTCGGCGCACCGAAGGGTTGCCGAAACCCCTTTTAGGCTCGTCGAAGGGTCAACCGAAATGAACATTTGACCAAAGTAATATGATTTCTCGTCTATCGAGATCCATTTGGACCATATCCCAAGGTATCAATCCATT
>JAUPMG010136147.1:0-11366 GCA_031762675.1 Pachysandra terminalis
CTTGACTATGATTGGTTGTGCATATATACCTATGGAAAGGATTCTCGTGATGACATTCTGCGGATTATTCGTGTGTAGGGGCGCACGGACAGCTTTCGAAGGGTGTTATCACTGGAGGTCTGACTGATTGTTGGAAAGGATACCCGTGATGGCATCTAGCAGATTGTTCGTGTGTATGGGCGCACGGGTAGCTTCCGAAGGATGTTATCACCGACAATCCTACTGTTTCGTATCATAGCTCGACCGGTCAACCAGGTAGCGACGGATTGAGGTATGAACCCTATGTCGTGGGTAACCGTCTTTATAGAAGGCCTCCCTGGGTTAGAATCCCTAAATGCAAGTGGGTAACCGTCTTCGTCAAAGGCCTCCCTAGGTGTTAATCCCTAAATGTAGATGTGGCAATGGGTCGAGTCGTAACCGGATCGAGGCTTAAACGGGTTGGGTCGGATTCGACCTGTTTACCAACGGGTCAGGAAAACCTCAACTCGAACCCAACCTGCCCCATAAACGGGTCGAACCCGCCAACCCATTTAGAATTTAATTAATTAATGAATTATTTATTTATTTTAATTTTTATTAATTTATTATTATTTTAAATTTTAATTAATAAAATAATAATAAATAATAATAAACGGGTCATACAGGTTTGGCGGGTTGGGTCGGGTTCAACCTGTTTACCAACTGGTCGAGAAAACCTCAACCCGAACCCAACCAATTTAATAAACGGGTCGATCCTTACTCTTTTAGCCGGGTTGGGTCAGGTTTTGCCAGCTCTACCTAAATGTAAAAAATAACTACGGGAATTGAGCCCAGGTAAGTTGAAAGTCCTACAAAAACCACGATGTACACGTGGAAATTTTGAATTAGCCATAGTGGCTGTGGAACGAGGTATTGGAGGAGATTATTTGGTTTGACCGGCTGATCACCATGAAGTGCATTCATTAGCATGCATTGATTGTTGACATTGCTAGGTTAATCACTATTTGTTGTTCTCAATATGTGTATTTTCTTAATGATATAGACATGATGCTTGGAGCTATGTTATGATGTGGTGGTATATGTTTGTATTCTCTCCATGTAGTAAATATGATATTATTATGTTTTGTCTAGACTAACGTTATCCCTCGAGGATGGATGACATGATTTCTTCTTACTGATCATTCCAAGCTCACGCAACTTACTCATGTTGCAGGTTGAGGTGCCGTGAGGGATGGACTTGGGCTAGTGCTGCTGATTTATTTATTTCTGTTTTGAACTTTAGTTGGATTTGAGTTTTACATTTGTTTTTACTTCCGCACTCTGATTGTTCAATAAATGTAGTTATTATTACTTTTATTGTTGTGTTTTGTCATGGTGATCCGCGTTCCAAGGAAGGGAACTTGAAAGTCTGACCTCGTAATCCGTGCCGTTCGCATAGGAATTCGTGCCACAAGATCTGGAACATGACATTTAAGATAATGAGGTTTTTGTTGGGGCTCAAACTTGACTCATGAGCCTAATTATAGATCTCAAGCTTGACTCATTGACTAACCCTAATTATCAACTAGGTTGTTAATGAGCCAAACCTTACCCAACTCAGTTTAGGCTCATGAAGTTTTGTTTGTTGGGCTCATACACCTTTGCTCATGTTCGTTAACGTTTTTAGGGTTCAAGCTTGGCTTGGTCCAATAATGTTATTAATGTTTGTCTCACGTAAAGTTCTCAGCTGACCACACAAGGTGACGTTGCCAATACAATATGTTACGTACCTTAACAACATTCAGGACAAGATATTTCAATGCCATGTATGCATGATAAGTAGGACTTACACTGCTTTAACTGGTATAAAGGTACATAACAAATATCATGTCCAAGTATAAAATTACTTTCAGATCCAAATTGTATGTGCACTTACCCTATGCCTCCCAGTGTAGCATGGTTGCAATTGAGCCGCAACTGGTTTGCGCATTTATAGATACATCATAATTATTCCAAGTGCATTATTCTTGGGATGGACCTAATCACAGTCATGCCACAATAAGAGTCAAGGGATAAGGCAACTTTTACATAAAGTACAAGTGAGGTTTTACATAAAGTACAAGTGAGGTTCGCCAAATAAGCTCCGCTTGTAAAATATTTGTTTTGCCAGATTTATAAATTTGGTTTGGGTGACTAACTTGGGGTTTCGTGCAACTTCCTACAAATGGAATAGCTTTAATGTGAAGGGCTTTATTCAAAAGAGCTTTGAATCAAAGTCACTGGTTTGAACTTGGCCCAATCCACTCTACTTAGCCCTGGCTTAACCAAATAAGTTTACATTAGGACACCTGCCTTGATGCAATTGAATTCTAGGGTTGCACTCAATGGTCTTGATTCTCTTACTTTATGATCTAAGTGGCACAATCCGTGACTATTAGGTGAATAATGTTATGTATATTTGCTTTCAAATACAACTCTTTTAATTCTTACTCATTTTATCTTTATATTATTGATATACAAATTATTGGGTTACATTTTAATTTAGTTGATGTCTTTTCTCTATAAGCCTATGTCAAATTGTGCGTATATACAATGTTGGGTGATGTCTAATTTACTTTAAAGTATATGGGTATAATTGTCAACATGATAATATTATCATATTAAAAGTGCTTTACAAGTTATTCTTGCCAAACAACCTCAATATAGCTAAAAACACTTATTGACCAAGGAATCGCTTCTCCTTCCAAGAAGCAACGCCAAACACACCCGAAATTTTTTACCGTGCAATGGCTTTGGTTCCAAGCCCTTTTGAACGAAGTCCTTCACATTGAAGCCCTTCCATTTGTAGGAAGCTACGTCGAACTGCCTTTCATTTGTAGGAAGCTATATAAATGTTGAAGGACATTTTTGTCCTTCAACATTTTAAAAGGATGTTCTTGTACATAATTTTAATGTTGAAGGACATTTTTGTCCCTTTAAAGAATGTAAAATAGAAATAAAATGATAATTTCATCATTTTAAAAATTTTACTTAAATTTAGAACATGATTAACTGCTTTTACAAACACTGTTTTTAAAGACCAGTCCTTGCACCTGCTTCACCAAAATGAGCTTCCTATTTGTAAAGGCAATCCTTGCACATGCTTCACCAAAACAAGCTTCCTAAAGAATCGTTTTTGTCCAAAGCAGATTTAAAAAGACACCCTTTTAAATCTAGAAAGAGCTTCTTGACCCTTGGGTAGCTACACCAAATGAGCTTCCATTTTACCTTCACAAGCAGTGTTTGTACACCACATTCATCATCTACTAACCATTTTTGACTAGTAACTCTCGTACCACGAGAAGAGAAAAAAAAACAAAGGAAGCGATAAGGATTTTCGATTCACAAGAAATGAGATTGGACAAGACAGGCTCTCTGTTTTAGACCTTTCGCTGAGGATAAGAGAAGATGATCTCCATTGCCACATCCCCTCATCCTTAACCAGAATAAATATCTAACTTTGTTTCTCCACCATCACCTTCAAACCACAATTTAGTACTTTCCTCCCACCATTTCAATCTGTACATAACCCTTCCATCACCGTCGATTCCTCAATCCATCCCTTCGTGATTACAATAATTATTACGTTACCGTCACAGCAATTGAAATCTACAGTAGCCTGCGAATCCACCATGACATTTCCTCCATGATCAATAAATCCAAAACTAAAGCAACTGTTCAACTCGTCATCTGAGAACCAACGAGCGCTCCTGATACCCTCCAGGTTCACGATTACCTCCTCGGCGCAGGATAAGTCCCTCTTTAGTACACAACAGCTTGATCTCTTCAGCCTCACTCGCTCTCTCTTTTTTGGCAGGAGAAAAAAAAAATGGAGTCGAGAGTGTTGTCCGGCGCCACCACCACCACCGCCGCTATTTCCAGCCTCGCTCGGTTGCGGAGGCCGACGAGGGAGACCACTTGCGTCATCTCCACAACACGTGTCGGAGCCGTTGGTGATGGCGGGAACCTTATCTGGGGAAGGCAGCTCCGGCCTTATCAACTACTCGAGAAGTCGCCGACGGTTAGAGTTCCGGCTGGTAAGCGGGAGATTCTCCGACCGATTCTTGCCGCCGCGTCGTCTCCGGCCGAAGGAAGCGATTCCGCGGGGTGAGGTCCGTTACTTTCCTCCGTCTGACTTGATCACCGGAATGTCGGATTCCGGCTAATTTATCTGACCTACTTTTTCGAATTTTCAGGGAAGGCAAGGTAGCTCCGGTAGGGTTTATAGAGAAATACCCAGCTCTGGTTACGGGATTCTTTTTTTTCATGTGGTAAGTAAAACTATTAAAATTTCTAAAATACCCTTCATGCAAAAATTATTTCCTTCCCTTCCGGTGTGGTTTGTTTGGAAATAACCGATTTGTTGTGTGCAGGTACTTTCTTAACGTGATTTTCAACATACTCAACAAGAAGATCTATAACTACTTTCCTTATCCCTAGTACGTGGCTTTCCTTTTAACGTTGTTTATTATCTAAGAGCATAGGATAACATGGTTTTGTTATGATTAAGGCGTAAGTTAGCTAAAGTGTGAACTAATTAGTTGTGTGCTGGGGGTGCGCAGCTTTGTGTCGGTGGTGCACTTGGGCGTTGGGGTGGTTTACTGTTTGGTGAGCTGGGCTGTGGGCCTTCCTAAGCGCGCTGTAAGTTTCTACGTTTTGATTAAGGGTGTGGTTATTTGCAGGCGCTAGTTTTGGTAGGGGCAGAAATTTTAAATTGTTATTTTAATCAAATGACAAAAATATCCACTATTTTTATTATATTATCACTTTTGTAAAGTGTACTTGTGTTAATCAGTATCAAAGAAGCAGTGGGTAATTTTAGTCATTTGATTGAAATATCAATTTCTAAGATTATTGTCCTTAGCAAATTGGCACCAGGAAATAGCATCACCCCCTGATTATTCCGGTAAATGTTACTATATTTATCATGTATATTTAATTGTTTTAGAGTACTATATTCTATATAAAAGTATAAACAAGGATCAAACGAGAAAAATCAAAATCCTTTAATAAAAAAGAAGATAACAATTTTCTTTGGTGTTGCTGAGTTGAATCTTATTATTAGATCATCGTAAATCGTGAGATTCAATATAAAGATCGTAAGATTCAAACATTAACCGAGTTCTTCACTAATTTGAATCGATTTAGGGTCAAATCGAATCGAATCGTAAGATTCATACAAGTAAGATTCATTGTGGTGTCTTCATAAATATATCAGAATTTTCCCCAGATTTTCATGTATGATCTGTATGTACTCAGTTGCACTATAAGCAAAGACCTTGAATGAAACATATATGACATGTCAATTTTCTTGCAACGCTTATGTACCAAAGCGTGGAACGACATGTAACTGTGTGGTAGTTCTTTTTGTAGCCTATGGACTCTAACCTCCTGAAGCTGCTTGTTCCTGTTGCCGTTTGCCATGCTTTAGGCCATGTGACCAGCAATGTCTCATTTGCTGCTGTTGCCGTCTCATTCACTCACACAATCAAAGGTATTGTATATTCTCCACGAGACTATACGAGAAAACATTGTTCGTGATGGCGAAGTAAGCAATTCATGACATGTTGGATGAAAGATGAATAGTTTTGATTTCCTCATATCGTTCTCGTTCATCTTATTTTGCTTTAATTTCAGCTCTCGAGCCTTTTTTCAATGCTGCTGCTTCTCAATTCATACTCGGACAGTC
Source organism: Pachysandra terminalis (assembly GCA_031762675.1). NCBI lineage: Eukaryota > Viridiplantae > Streptophyta > Magnoliopsida > Buxales > Buxaceae > Pachysandra > Pachysandra terminalis. Next base: position 5,687 of record JAUPMG010136147.1, read on the forward strand.
AATCCCCCTGACTCTATGGCTATCCCTGGCTCCTGTTGTTCTTGGTAAGCTGTAGCTTCCTTTTTCTTTTTATTGTGGCTATTTTTATTCATTTCATGCAAATTGGAACATATATTAGTGTGGATTGAAGCATAGTATGCTGTTAGTTCTATCCCTCTTGGTAACTATAAATTGTTTATTAAGAAAGAAAGAAAAACATAGATGAAGAACACAAATCAAGCACACACAAACACAATGATTTACGTGGTTCGGCAATGATGCCTACGTCTATGGATTCACATCCAGTTCCACTCTTCTCACGAGCTCAGAAAAAGTGTTACAAGAGCAGCAATGAAAAGTATGATGAATATCCAGTAGTTACGGTTAAACATAACAATAAGTGAAATTACTATGATACCCTTCGACCCTCATAAAATTCGACCTGCGGAGTTGATGGCTGGATCATCAGTACTTCCCAAATGCCTCAATAGCATCAATCTTCACATAACAACATTGCTTCAATGAGTGATTAATTAGTATAGCACATCTCTTTTAATACACGTGGTAAATTTGCAAACAAAAAGGCTCAGGGCGAAAAAGACAAGCTCGGCAACTTCAATTAGATTGTTTCTTGGATTATACAATATCATCTTTTTTTCTTCTTCCGATCTTAACTGGAGATTGCAGGTGTGGCAATGGCGTCTTTAACTGAGCTATCATTTAACTGGGTGGGCTTCATTAGCGCAATGATTTCCAACATCTCCTTCACTTACAGAAGTATCTATTCCAAGAAAGCAATGGTTAGCTTCTATACAACTCTTAGGCTCTGTTTGAATCGCCGAAAAATAATGGAAAAGAAAATATTTTATTGGATTTTAGAAATTTCCGAGGTTTGTTTCAACCGGAAATCATAAATTACAGGAAAATATTTTAATGAATTTTAAAATAATACAAAAAACAACTTCCGGAAAAATCTACTAGAAGTTATTTTCCGTCACGACTCACGACCTTCCTTTTTCTCAAAGCTCTCTGATAATCTCTCTCACACACACACACATGACACAACCCTCCTCTCTCCCCCTAATATTCTCTCTCTATACTCTCTTATTTCCATCTCTCTTATCACTTACGGAATCCTCGTCTCTCTCTCTCTCTCTCTCTCTCTCTCTCTCTCTCTCTCTCTCATATTGAGCGACATTGCTGTTTTTCTGAAAAAAATTTCCATCCTCATTTCAAACAACAAGAAAATACAGAAAAATATTAATCTGTAAAATATTTTAAAGAATTTTATTTTCTTTATTTTCTGGGTTTTCCGGCAAAACAAACAGAGCTTCAGTGATTATGTTATTTTCAATTAGTTCACTTAGCTTTAAAGAGGCTGTGCTATCTTATATTCCTGCTGCTTTCTCTGACTAGTAGTTACTTTTTTTCCTGCAGACCGACATGGACAGTACAAATTTATATGCTTACATTTCCATCATTGCTCTCATTGTTTGTATTCCACCTGCTATCATTGTGAGTGAAACTTCATTTTTCATTGAAACCCTTGGAGATTTCAAGTCTTTAACATTCTATAAAATTTCAAAATCTAGACAGTGTGAGCATTAGTTGTAAATCTATCCCTTCACTTGTTTTCTTCGCGTTTGATTTTACAGATTGAGGGACCTCAGCTGATGAAGCATGGACTTAATGATGCGATTGCCAAAGTGGGTATGACCAAATTCATTTCAGATCTCTTTTGGGTGGGAATGTTTTACCACCTGTACAATCAGGTACCTGTATGTTTCTATTTTCTTTAAATTGCACGTTGTTGCAACTTAACAGTAAATTGATGTATATTGCATTAATTGAGTTGCAATTTTAGTCTTTCATCAAGGCCATCAGATGGGTTAGCTCAACTGGCAGGCTCTCCAGCTCAGAAACTGGAGGTCCCAGGTTCGAGTCCCCGGGCTTACCTGATATTTAGTCCATGTGGGTGGGTTATATATCCGGGGTTTACCCTGTCTCCACTATGTGGGGTCAGGGGTTCCACGCCGCCAAAAGAAAAAAACAAAACCTCTCACACAGTGTTTAAAGTTGGTATCGGATGGGGGATCGGCTGATCCAAAACATGGCCGTTTTTTTTTTTTTTTTTTTTTTTTTTTAAATCATAACATTTTTGAGGGGTGTCGGACAATTCATATTGGATTGTCTAATCTGACTCGTCCGAAACTGAATCAGATAGTCTGGATCGGATGACCTGACTCGGTTTCGGACTGAGTCCTAATTTTTTTGTCAATTTAGGTATTGGCTTGGGATCATGGCTAGTCCCGAGCCGATCCCAAGTTGTATCAGTCGGTCCAACTAGGGATTGGCCGATACTTTACACTAATCACATTCCTACTTGTGCCCTTAATACCATCGGTTCGTTTAAGAAGTTCTACCACATTGTGATGCATTAAGATGATGAAAATAATGTTTATTTCATGGATTTCTCAGTTGGCGACCAACACCTTAGAGAGAGTGGCACCTCTAACACATGCAGTTGGCAATGTGTTGAAACGTGTGTTCGTGATTGGTTTCTCAATCATTGTATTCGGTAAGTGTTTTTTATTTTTCTTTTTTTTTCCTTCACTTAACATTCTCTTGTTCTTTCTTTTTGACATAAAATGTTCTTGACATTGCAAAATCTGACACTTAAAACTCTACTCAGGCAACAGGATTTCAACTCAGACAGGAATTGGAACCTGCATTGCCATTGCTGGAGTGGCAACCTACTCGTACATTAAGGCGAAGATGGAAGAAGAGAAACGAGTGAGTCCCCTTCTAAAGTAAACATATATGAACTGACTGAAATTCACACAGAAGTGACTGAATGAGCAAACTACAAATTCAAACCCAACTTAGCTTCCTGAGGGCTGTCAAGCACTTCCTAGATCTAAAAGGGCTTCCACTCAATGCTCAGGTGTTTGGTGACACTTCTGAAAGCTGCTTCGGATGGAAGCACTTCTTCAGGAAGCTCATCTTGACGAAGCATGTGTGGTGCTGCTTTTATTAGTTGCATTTGCAGGAAGCAGTTAGCTATGTTCTAAATTTAAGTAAAACTTTTGAAATGACAAAATTATTGTATCATTTTTATTATATATTCCTTAGAAAGGCAAAAATATATCCATCTAGCCTAAAACTATATACAGAAGCATCCCTTTACATAATTTTTCTCACCAAACTCAATTTTTAGCCAACAGCTTTGATTCAAAATCCTTTTTCACGAAGCCCTTCATATTAAAGCCCTTTTATTTATAGGAAGCTATGACAAAAGAGGCCTTAGTGCGCTATCCACGCCAAGAGCCATCCATGAAGCTCTACTGATCTAACATTTGTTTAAATTACTTTTTTTTTTCAGCAAATGAAAGCTGCATGAGGAGAAAGGGCACATGGACATGGTGGGAGATCTCTGGTGTAGATTTCTGTATTGGTTGTTTCAAAAAAAAAAAAATGGTAATATTGGGTCTCCTACTGTCATTGTGAAGTTATTCTTCTCTCTCTCATCTGTTCTTTTAATTGCTGTACATGGATAATCTGAACAATTCTGGATCAAACAGTGATCATTCTTGAAGAATTGCAAGACCCAGTTATCCATTCATGATATGCAACTTCTGTAACATCTTTGTTCCTGCAAAAATCAACCCTTTTGTTATCAAACTATAAACAGAACAGAGCTTTGTACGAATTGATCAGCCATTATGCCACCCTATCTAAACAAGCAATGGATCAGTTATGAAACCAGAAGTCAAAATTTATATGTTGTAGACGACCGTGGGCGACTGATGCACGGACCATTTATTTGATTTCTCGATTTTTCAACCTGCCCCGGTTCGAATGGCTATCTTAAGGGTTTAGGCCTCATTGGCTGCCATTTTGGGAATGCATTTCATGACTTGAAAATGATTTCCAATCAATGGAATGAGTTCTCACAGATAAATGGTCATTTGGTTAGAAAAGGCAGAACGAGTTATCCCATAATGAGAATGAGAAAACATCTTTCATCACAGAATCACCTCTAACCCTGATTTTAGAGGTGATTCTGCAAGGACCATATATCAGTTAAGCCCAGGGGTTCGAACTCAACACCTTCAGTTACTGAGCTGGAGAGCCAGCCAGTTGAATTAACTCGTATGGGTAATTTTATATTTGTTTTACGTTCTTGCTCATCCTAACAATGATTTATTATTATTAATTTTATTTAATTATATAAGCATTGATATTTTCACAACAAAAATGTCAAAAACAATCTCCCCATTTTTTTAGCCATTTCATTTTATAATTGTTAAAGGGTTTAATTTAATTCCTCCAGGTTTTAATTGCTAGCAATGTTATTATTATTTTAAACATTGTTTTTAGAATTATAAATAATAGTTTATTTCCTCTTTCTTCTTTTGGCAAATATGTAAATATTGTAAAAAAAAAAAAAAATTGAGCACCCCAGAACTCTTGTGTTTGACTCAGGGCTGTCAACGAGCCGAGTTAGCTCGGCTTAGGCTCAGGCTTGGGCTTGGTTTGGATGAGCTGAGCTTGAACTCAATATTTAGGCTCGCGAGCTGAACTTGAGCCCAAAAGAAAGCTCATTATTTTAACGAGTCTCAGCCGAGCTTAGGTAGGCTCAGCCAATTAAAGTTCGGCTCGATCTTATATATCATAAATAAATTTATATATCTTAGGTATCATATATATAAATATAAATATATATATATATATATATAATATTAATTAATTAAATACAAAATTAATTAGTGGTGTGTTCTAGAAAGTAATTAAAAAATCTTAATTAATTTAATTGAATTAGTGATGAATTCACAGAAAAAAAAGAATTATTGCTGAATTATTTTTTTTCCCATGCTTTTAATGAGCTAAGCTTTCACTAGTCGAGCCGAGCTTTTCACAAGCCAAACTTTTGCTAGTCGAGCTTTCACGAGCCAAACTTTTATGAGCTGAATTTTCACGAGCCGAGCTGAGCCGAGCTTTTGCAAGCCTAGCCTGAGCCCAAAAAAAAATCTCATTATTTTAACGAGCCTGAGTCGAGCTTAGGTAGGCTCGACTGGTTAAAGCTTGGCTCGGTCTTATATATCATATATAGATTTATATATCTTAGGTATCATATATATATAATATTAATTATTAAATACAAAATTAATTAGTGGTGTGTTTAAGTCAAAGTAATTAAAAAACTCTAATTAATTTAATTGAATTAGTGATGAATTCATCCAAAAAAAAAAATTATTACTGAATTATTATTTTTCCCATACTTTTAAACGAGCCGAGCTTTTCACGAGCCAAACTTTTGCGAGTCGAGCTTTCACGGGCCGAACTTTTACGAGCCAAATTTTCACAAGCCCAGTCGAGCTTTTGCAAGCCTAGCCTGAGCCTTAAAAAAATAACGAACCTGAACCCAAAAGTTTTTTACCCAGCTTGAACCGAGCCCGAACCTTGTCAAGATTTTAGGAGCCCGAACCGAGCTAGGCAAAGGTCGCTCGGCTCAGCTCGTTTACACCCCCTACTTTGACTTAAAAGGAAACCCTTTTCATTTCAAACGTTCAGTCTCTGTCAACCTAAGACTCTGTCTCACCGTGTCCAACCCGTTAGAACACGGGCTCGCATCCTCTACAGCTTAAGGGTTACAGCAATCCATACAGCACCGTTGGATTGCTGCCACGTGGACTTAACC
>JAUPMG010136158.1:0-11366 GCA_031762675.1 Pachysandra terminalis
TGCAGCCTGGCACTGATCCAGTAGCCCGACAATCAGTACGGTCGGTCCGATGACCAGTCCAATATGATAAAAAAAAAATTATTTTTTTTTATTGCTATACCAGATCTGGACCGGCCAGTATCACCGGTCCGGAACAAAACCAACCCGAACTGGTCCGGCCCGATTCCAGTTCCGATACATTAAACCTTGCCTATTACTTCTCTCAAGTGTTGTTTCTAACACTTAAAATGACAAAATGCAGGAACTTTATACTGCTTGGTCAAAGGACACAGATGATAAAGAACAGAAGAAAAAAATCGCTGATTTCATGTCGACAAAACTCAACCCTCGCAAGGCAGACAATATCATCATGCTGGCCGGAATGGTGACGCCTCCGGTGGCGATGATGCTAAAGAGGGCCGTAGAGAATTTGCCCCAAGTTCAGAAGATTAAGTACATCCCGGATGTTGTTTTCGTTCTCTCGGCTACGATCATAGCTGTACTATCCGTTAAGTTCTCGAGGAGGATAAAACACTAGCCTGACCATGAATTTACAAGATAGTAGCAAGAACTATTGATAAACGTTCTAAATGTAATCCATGGTTTTATATAAATAAAATGCATATATAAACGTATGCATGCATGTACGTGCACGTACTTATTATTGCCTATCCCTGCAAGTTGTTAATGCAAAATATTGTATGCGCAGATAACATCTTTAATGTCTGTATCGCAGTATATATATATATATATATATATACATATTCGTCCAATCCAAATGAATAAAGACTTAATTTTACATTGTAAAAAAGAAATAGATAATCTCCTCCAAAAGAATTTAATTCGACCTAGTTATTCACTTTGAAACTACTTTGCTTTTTTATGTATATAAAGCTGCATAAATCGAAAGAGGCGTTCCTCGATTAGTAATAAATTACAAACCTTTAAATAAAGTGCAAGCTAGAATTCTCAGAGGAAATCCACAAATTTCGCTTCCTTACAACAAAGACTAAGGATCCCTTAAATAGGCAAAGAAAAGGAAACGAAATCTCTAGAGCTAGGACAGCTGTAGGTTTACGGGAAGTTTTTGGTTTGGAAGACTTGATAGGTATGGAGGCATAACCATATTGTTCACATAATTCACCTAATTCTCGTTTTCCTAATAGTCTTTTTTTTTTCATTTGATTTTTTAATTTAAGATCATTACATAATTGACTACCGGTAAGATTAATTTGAACTATTAAATCACCATAAGTATAATCAGAATATATATATACTATTGATGGTCATTTTATCTTATTTTTTCTAATGATATAATTCATCTATTAAACTAATATATGCATCAGGCAATATTAACTTCTTAAAAATATTTTATATAAAATAAAATTAAGAACACTTTTTAATTTAACCTTTTTTTTTAATTTTATTTTGGCTCCCTAAGAAAATTTTTCTACCCCTGCCCCTATTTAGGCCATGGAGCATTATGCTCCTTTTGGATTACAGCTTTAATTTTAATAATGGATGCGGATCTTCTATGATCTGGATCATAAGAAACCTCTTGTCAAACGTCATAGGAGGTTGACATGTGTCTATAGGTGGCCCCATTGAGAAAGGTGACCTGCAACTTTTAAAACCCTTAGAAAAGGTGAACCTGAGCCCACTCTTTTAACCAGCTTCTACCTGTTACATTGAGAAGAAACATAAATTAGATTGAAAACATTACATGTACTAAGTTGTTAATTTACTTTGTTAATGCCATTTGAATTTTTATTTTTTATTTTTTTTTTAAATTGTTTTGGCAAACAACAAGAACTTTTGATGCAAACGAATAGTTATTGAAATTCCTTTTATAATCTGAGAAAGAGGTGCTCCACATTTCAAGTTGGGATTAGTATTGGTTTTTGGTCTTTAACCTATCGATTCACACGACCATCATAAATTCTTCACCCATTTGGCATCATCAATTAAGGTTCAAACACAAATACATTTATCATTTATAGTGTCACGACGCAGGACTAATGGACTTATTTTGTCAAATCCTGGTCTACGACATTCGTGTGTAATTGCATAATCCATGGTTAATTATAACCAATTATATTTGTTTGTTAGAATATACCAGAGCAGCTAATTACGAAAGACAAAAAAATATTAAAAGCTATCAAAAGTTACACTAACTAAAGTATATATACAAAACAAAATATAGTATCACCATACAAAGGATCAAATCTACCAAAAAGAAATGTACACAGCTAGTATCTCTCCCTCTCTCACCCTCACCAGGATATCAAAAGACAAATGTAATCGTTTATCATCCTGCTCTAAGATCTTCTTGTCCAATAGATCCTCCAAATGCTCATTCCCATCAACTTCTTCATTGCTAGGCTCGGAAAGTTTTAGAAAACGTTTAATGAGAAGAATTACCGGCAGGCAATAGCCAGGGAAAACAAAACAATGCGAGATATCATGCTCTTTGAAAAATAAATTTGAACTGTATAATTTTCGATATAATCTAGACAGATAGTATTCATTATTGACACAGTTCTAATATCATGCATTTTAAACTGTATAATTTCCGATAATTATACCTGCAGTTTATTGATTTAAACACACCTAGTAATAAGAACCTTTTGATTCTTTCTGAAGTTCATGAACTGTACTTAAGAATAGGGCTGTAAACAATCCGAGATTTGCCTAGCTCTGCTCGGGCTGGTAAACCTTGAACAAGGTTCAGGTTTGCTAAAAGAATTTGGGATCAGGCTTGGCTCAGGTTCAGCTCACAAAAGCTCGGCTCATAAAAAGACTTAGCTCTCAAAAAGCTTAGATCAGTATAAATGGATTAATATTATAGTTGATAATTATTATAATATATAATATAATATATTAACATGTGTGTTTATATTAATACATAATATAAGATATAAGATATCGACATATAATCTAATATATAAACTGAGCCGAGTCTACCCAAGCTCGGCTCAAGCTCGTTAAGATAACGAGCTTTTTTTTGGGCTCATCAGGCTCAGTTCGTGAGTCTAATTATAGAGCTCAAATTCGGCTTATACGAATGAGCTCGAGTTCAAGCCGAGAGCTAGCTCGGCTCGTTGACCGCCCTATTTAAGTATTCCTGAACGAGGATTTCTTTTGTCAATAAAATATTTCTCAGTTTCGTATATGATACACCTGGATGGGTTTTGGTATATGATATATGGTTGGCTTTAAGGAAATCTAAACGTTGAGAAACATCTCAATCAGATGATTGGGGAAACTGTCACTCAAATTTACCCACTGCACATGGTTATGTATCTTTCCATCACACATGACTATCCACCTCAATCAGATGATTGGGGATGGACGGGTGCTATTTGGTTGTACAACATTGCATGTGACCTACATGCTGCTTGCTAAGTCTTCCAGATTGCATTTTTTACCCTCTTCAAGTGACTTTTCTTTTTGGCTTTCTTTTTTCATGGGCTTAACCAGATGGCATTCACAAACCAAAAGGACTTTGGTAAGGAAGCTCGCGAGGCTACATGGGCAGCTGAGCAGCGGACACCTAAAAACCGCTCAAGAATTCAACTAAGGAAAGCATGAGATAACACTTGTTCATCACACTCTCAAGCTCTAGATCTTTTGATTGCATGACTGGTTTACAAAACCAGTGCATTACTTACATTATTTATGACTTCCATCCATTAGACTTGATAGAAAGATTACTAGTAAATTTATAGAGCTTGATTTCATTTATAGCAGTAGCAATTGTAAAAGCGATGCTTGTCGCAGTACCCGCCATTGAAATAGCCAGCTTGTTGACAAAGAAAGAAGCAGCTATCTATTAAGTTGAACCAACACCTCCCATAATACACTTCCTTTCCCTTGGCTTCCTCCACTGTAATACATCCTAATAATGTATTAGTGTTTACATCCTAATAATGTATTAGTGTTTAGGCCATATTTTACAAATAGTTATCAATGGATTAGATTTTTTCATGTGGTTGTTCATGAAGATGACACATGGCATGCTCACATGGAAGCTTCAATGTAGTCATGATAACAATCATCATTACACATCTCAATGAAGAGACATGGAGGTGGTAGTTATCATGACCACTTTCACATGGTACATTACGAAGGTGACACTTGGCAATGTCTTTTGAAAGTTTCAAAGTAGTTTCTACAACTACTTACATGTAACAGGAGGAGAAAATTTCAATTCAAAGAAGAAAGGTACGGACTTAGAAACAAGAAAACATGATTTAGGATAGTGGGTCAGATGTCAACAAATCAAGAAAAATAAACCACCCACTATCCACAAATCGCCATATGGTGACCATAATGGACTATAAAAGAGAGACCGGCCGAAACGAGAAGCCTCTCCACAACATCAACAACAAATTAACTACAGAGCTCCATAGCTTCTCAGTTTAGATTATCAGTAATCTAGTTTAGTTTAAGATCCCCAACGATCGCCAGTTAACCATTAGCTCCTGCAAAGATCCTACTAAACCTACTTCTCGCTTTGGACTGAGTTTCTTGCAGAAGAATCCTCCAGTCGGCCAAAAAGGAATCCTAGTTGGAGATTCACGGAGACCCTCCTGTTAGTCCCTTACATGCTGACTCGTGCAACGTGAAGTAGTTTAGTCACGGTCCGCGATTGGAGCCTAAGGAACGGCTAGAGGTTTTGTGTTTTTCTTGTTATTTGTTATTCCGTCTTTTCAAATTAGAGAGTTTACCTTTCTAACTTGTATATTGACTCCCTGTTTTTAGCTGTTATTTATATAAAGAGTGACATTGATCGTGTAAAATCAGATTCTCTGGATCAGCCATTAGTCCTTCGAGATCGGGTACCTTACAATCGTCTGACTTACAATCGGTCACACATCGACCGACTTACTTTCACTATCAAATTACGCAGTTTGACTCACTTAACTTGTCTTTCAGGTGAACTTGCAAAAGTTCTGGCATGCCCGCCCCCGCTTTGGCCCCACGACCGAGAGCGAGAAACCACGAACCGACCGGGAACCGGGTCGAAGTTGGCTTTCCGGACCAACAACTTTTTTGGCACCCCCGGTGGGACCCATCTGGTGAATCTAAATGGCAATATCCTCTCCATTCAATGATAGAGTGTTGGCAGCTCTACAAAATTTAAATCAGACCATAATAAGAATGAGTGTAGATATGAAACGCACTCATGTGACCATGGCAGAAGGATTCAGCAGAATTCCTTCTGAAATAGAATCCGTGATGAGACGAAAGAATAATTCGGCCGGAGAAAGTGAAAACTTGACCAGAAATAATGTTAGTGAGAATGGAGTAACTAGAATACTTATTGAGATGGAATTCTTGATTAGACGCGAAAATAATTCGGCCGAAGAAGGCGAAAACTCGGCCAAAAGGAATGTTAGTGGGCCTAGAATATTCAACCCCATTGAGCAACCACAAACCACATTGAGTGTTCCACCAACCAAGCCCAATCCTCCAAACCCGGTTAGACCAATAAACTACTGAAAGGAGCTACTCGGCCATAACAGTCAAGTACGGACTGACCAAGGAAGACCTAACATTGAAACAAAGGCACCCGGACCAATAAGAGGAATGGAAAGGGAACAGATGTACCGCTGGGTTCAGGAGGTGGTGGCCAACATGCCAACCGGACGGTTATCTCGACTGTCGCACCACAAACCATATTATGATTAGGTAGACAGTAATACCGCGTTGGTCGAAATACTAGACCATACCATCCCAAGTACTAAGGCAGGATCACCATCCACTCCATTTAATAAAAATGTTCTGATGGATTTGCAAGCCATAAACTACATTGGTCGAAGTCTAAGTCATGATGGTCGAAACATTCCGCCTAAGGGGAAATCCGATCCTTAATTTCTATAGCCGAAACAGCATTCTGGCCGGTTGAAATCACGGTCGATTGACCTCCCCCAAGTAGCAATCTACTCAAGATGAATACTACTCATTTCCTGCCGGCCGAAATAGCATTATGGATGGCCAAAATCACGGTCGGTTGACCTCGCTCGGGGGGGTAGCTCAAGCTCGTCCTACGAAGGTATGGTTGAAGAAGGCCAATATCCATTAAAATATAATCGGCTTTTTCATTCACCTCTTCGACATATTCCTACACATGCGTCAAATATCCAAGAGGCGAGGGGCAATGTTTAGGCCATATTTTACAAATAGTTATCAATGGATCAAATTTTGCCATGTGCCTGTTCATGAAGATGACACATGACGTGCTCACATGGAAGCTTCAATGTAGTCATGATAATTATCCATCATTACACATCTCAATGAAGAGACATGGAGGTGGTAGTTATCATGACCACTTTCACATGGTACATTATGAAGATGACACTTGGCAATGTCTTTTGAAAGTTTCAAAGTAATTTCTACAACTACTTACATGTAGCAGGAGGAGAAAATTTCAATTCAAAGAAGAAAGGTACGGACTCAGAAGCAAGAAAACATGATTTAGGATAGTGGGTCAAGTGTCAACAAACCAAGAGAAATAAACCACCACTATCCACAAATCGTCAGATGGTGGCCATAATGGGCTATAAAAGAGAGACCGGCCGAAACGAGAAGCCTCTCCACAACATCAACAACAAATTAACTACAGAGCTCCATAGCTTCTCAGTTTAGATTATCAGTAATCTAGTTTAGTTTAAGATCCCCAACGATCGCCAGTTAACCATTAGCTCCTGCAAAGATCCTACTAAACCTACTTCTCGCTTTGGACTGAGTTTCTTGCAGAAGAATCCTCCAGTCGGCCAAAAAGGAATCCTAGTTGGAGATTCACGGAGACCCTCCTGTTAGTCCCTTACATGCTGACTCGTGCAACGTGAAGTAGTTTAGTCGCGGTCTGCGATCAGAGCCCAAGGAATGACCAGAGGTTTTGTGTTTTTCTTGTTATTTGTTATTCCGACTTTTCAAATTAGAGAGTTTACCTTTCTAACTTGTGTATTAAGTCCATGTTTCGACCTGTTCTTAATATAAAGAGTGTCATTGATCGCATAAAATTAGATTCTCTAATCAGTCATTGGTCCTTCGAGATCGGGAACCTTACAATCGTCTGACTTACAATCGGTCGCACATCGACCGACTTACTTTAACTATCAAACTACTCAGTTTGACTCACTTAACCTGTATTTCAGGTGAACTTGTAAAAGTTCTGGCACGCCCGCCCACGCTTCGGCCCCACAACCGAGAGCGAGAAACCACGAATCGCCGGGTCAGAGTTGGCTTTCCCAACCAACAATTAGTTTCTGTTTTTAAAAAGAAAAATTCATTATAAAAAAGAGGATAATGACAATATAATCTATCCTTTGAATACATTTGTTGCATAGCAGGCATGTGTGTTCAAGGTTTCAAGGATCGGATCGACTGGACCGATACATGTACAGACTGGTCAGTACAACCGGTTCGGTGACCGGTACACTGAAACAACCGGTCTATTTTTTTTTAATTATTAATTGGACGATCCATATAGATATCGGTTTGGTACTGCCGTTCCGATGACCGGTCTGGTCAATCCAAAAAACTTTAAATTTAAAAAAAAAAATTGACGATACAAATTTTGTACTGGATTCAGACCAGACGGTACTAGACGGTATTACTGGTCCAGATCGGAATTAGCCAAAACCAATCCAGTCTCCGATCCCAAGACTCGAAACCTTGCGTGTGAGAGAGAGAAAGAGAGAGGGAGAGACTAATTTACCAAAGGCAGAAATGAAGATGAAAATCAAGAACATTGTAGCCAGAACTTTTCTTGTCATGTATAGTTTCAATCTTTAGAAGCTGCACAAGTTAGGAACTCTTATCAAATTGCGTTCTATTTATATCATTTGGAAAGCAACACACGCGTTATTCGTTATTCGTTATTCGTTATTCTAACCCTGGGAATATTACAAAGATGAAAAAGCAATTTGCCCTAAACTCTCGGAGTAACCTTACGCATATCCATATATATATATATATATATATGGATATGCGTAAGGTTACTCCGAGAGTTTAGGGCAAATTGCTTTTTCATCTTTGTAATATTCCCAGGGTTAGAATAACGAATAACGAATAACGAATAACGCGTGTGTTGCTTTCCAAATGATATAAATAGAACGCAATTTGATAAGAGTTCCTAACTTGTGCAGCTTCTAAAGATTGAAACTATACATGACAAGAAAAGTTCTGGCTACAATGTTCTTGATTTTCATCTTCATTTCTGCCTTTGGTAAATTAGTCTCTCCCTCTCTCTTTCTCTCTCTCACACGCAAGGTTTCGAGTCTTGGGATCGGAGACTGGATTGGTTTTGGCTAATTCCGATCTGGACCAGTAATACCGTCTAGTACCGTCTGGTCTGAATCCAGTACAAAATTTGTATCGTCAATTTTTTTTTTTAAATTTAAAGTTTTTTGGATTGACCAGACCGGTCATCGGAACGGCAGTACCAAACCGATATCTATATGGATCGTCCAATTAATAATTAAAAAAAAATAGACCGGTTGTTTCAGTGTACCGGTCACCGAACCGGTTGTACTGACCAGTCTGTACATGTATCGGTCCAGTCGATCCGATCCTTGAAACCTTGAACACACATGCCTGCTATGCAACAAATGTATTCAAAGGATAGATTATATTGTCATTATCCTCTTTTTTATAATGAATTTTTCTTTTTAAAAACAGAAACTAATTGTTGGTTGGGAAAGCCAACTCTGACCCGGCGATTCGTGGTTTCTCGCTCTCGGTTGTGGGGCCGAAGCGTGGGCGGGCGTGCCAGAACTTTTACAAGTTCACCTGAAATACAGGTTAAGTGAGTCAAACTGAGTAGTTTGATAGTTAAAGTAAGTCGGTCGATGTGCGACCGATTGTAAGTCAGACGATTGTAAGGTTCCCGATCTCGAAGGACCAATGACTGATTAGAGAATCTAATTTTATGCGATCAATGACACTCTTTATATTAAGAACAGGTCGAAACATGGACTTAATACACAAGTTAGAAAGGTAAACTCTCTAATTTGAAAAGTCGGAATAACAAATAACAAGAAAAACACAAAACCTCTGGTCATTCCTTGGGCTCTGATCGCAGACCGCGACTAAACTACTTCACGTTGCACGAGTCAGCATGTAAGGGACTAACAGGAGGGTCTCCGTGAATCTCCAACTAGGATTCCTTTTTGGCCGACTGGAGGATTCTTCTGCAAGAAACTCAGTCCAAAGCGAGAAGTAGGTTTAGTAGGATCTTTGCAGGAGCTAATGGTTAACTGGCGATCGTTGGGGATCTTAAACTAAACTAGATTACTGATAATCTAAACTGAGAAGCTATGGAGCTCTGTAGTTAATTTGTTGTTGATGTTGTGGAGAGGCTTCTCGTTTCGGCCGGTCTCTCTTTTATAGCCCATTATGGCCACCATCTGACGATTTGTGGATAGTGGTGGTTTATTTCTCTTGGTTTGTTGACACTTGACCCACTATCCTAAATCATGTTTTCTTGCTTCTGAGTCCGTACCTTTCTTCTTTGAATTGAAATTTTCTCCTCCTGCTACATGTAAGTAGTTGTAGAAATTACTTTGAAACTTTCAAAAGACATTGCCAAGTGTCATCTTCATAATGTACCATGTGAAAGTGGTCATGATAACTACCACCTCCATGTCTCTTCATTGAGATGTGTAATGATGGATAATTATCATGACTACATTGAAGCTTCCATGTGAGCACGTCATGTGTCATCTTCATGAACAGGCACATGGCAAAATTTGATCCATTGATAACTATTTGTAAAATATGGCCTAAACATTGCCCCTCGCCTCTTGGATATTTGACGCATGTGTAGGAATATGTCGAAGAGGTGAATGAAAAAGCCGATTATATTTTAATGGATATTGGCCTTCTTCAACCATACCTTCGTAGGACGAGCTTGAGCTACCCCCCCGAGCGAGGTCAACCGACCGTGATTTTGGCCATCCATAATGCTATTTCGGCCGGCAGGAAATGAGTAGTATTCATCTTGAGTAGATTGCTACTTGGGGGAGGTCAATCGACCGTGATTTCAACCGGCCAGAATGCTGTTTCGGCTATAGAAATTAAGGATCGGATTTCCCCTTAGGCGGAATGTTTCGACCATCATGACTTAGACTTCGACCAATGTAGTTTATGGCTTGCAAATCCATCAGAACATTTTTATTAAATGGAGTGGATGGTGATCCTGCCTTAGTACTTGGGATGGTATGGTCTAGTATTTCGACCAACGCGGTATTACTGTCTACCTAATCATAATATGGTTTGTGGTGCGACAGTCGAGATAACCGTCCGGTTGGCATGTTGGCCACCACCTCCTGAACCCAGCGGTACATCTGTTCCCTTTCCATTCCTCTTATTGGTCCGGGTGCCTTTGTTTCAATGTTAGGTCTTCCTTGGTCAGTCCGTACTTGACTGTTATGGCCGAGTAGCTCCTTTCAGTAGTTTATTGGTCTAACCGGGTTTGGAGGATTGGGCTTGGTTGGTGGAACACTCAATGTGGTTTGTGGTTGCTCAATGGGGTTGAATATTCTAGGCCCACTAACATTCCTTTTGGCCGAGTTTTCGCCTTCTTCGGCCGAATTATTTTCGCGTCTAATCAAGAATTCCATCTCAATAAGTATTCTAGTTACTCCATTCTCACTAACATTATTTCTGGTCAAGTTTTCACTTTCTCCGGCCGAATTATTCTTTCGTCTCATCACGGATTCTATTTCAGAAGGAATTCTGCTGAATCCTTCTGCCATGGTCACATGAGTGCGTTTCATATCTACACTCATTCTTATTATGGTCTGATTTAAATTTTGTAGAGCTGCCAACACTCTATCATTGAATGGAGAGGATATTGCCATTTAGATTCACCAGATGGGTCCCACCGGGGGTGCCAAAAAAGTTGTTGGTCCGGAAAGCCAACTTCGACCCGGTTCCCGGTCGGTTCGTGGTTTCTCGCTCTCGGTCGTGGGGCCAAAGCGGGGGCGGGCATGCCAGAACTTTTGCAAGTTCACCTGAAAGACAAGTTAAGTGAGTCAAACTGCGTAATTTGATAGTGAAAGTAAGTCGGTCGATGTGTGACCGATTGTAAGTCAGACGATTGTAAGGTACCCGATCTCGAAGGACTAATGGCTGATCCAGAGAATCTGATTTTACACGATCAATGTCACTCTTTATATAAATAACAGCTAAAAACAGGGAGTCAATATACAAGTTAGAAAGGTAAACTCTCTAATTTGAAAAGACGGAATAACAAATAACAAGAAAAACACAAAACCTCTAGCCGTTCCTTAGGCTCCAATCGCGGACCGTGACTAAACTACTTCACGTTGCACGAGTCAGCATGTAAGGGACTAACAGGAGGGTCTCCGTGAATC
>JAUPMG010136179.1:0-11366 GCA_031762675.1 Pachysandra terminalis
CTAATCATCGTACGCAGCTGCTGACAGCTGGTACGTGACAGGGACGGCTGTACAGCCGTTTCAGCTTTTTGAATGATGCAGTGTATGCGGATATACCCGAAACGCGTATATGCGCTCGTAATCAAGCGTCGTGTGTAAAATGGGGTTAAACTAGCCCGCCTGATCAACATCATGTAATGGTGCATATAGGAACAACATTACCCGAAACTTGTTTCCTTTTTATATCATGACCTATATTCGATAAAATATCTGCTACTCTATTTTCCTCCCTATATATAGCGAAAATTTTGATTTCTTGAAACTCCTTTTTCACTACCTTGACAATCTCTTCAGCCACAAGTCTCGTGTTACATTGCATCTTGTTAGATCCGATTTTAACAATTTATCCAATTGTTGTAAATTATTAGATTAATTGGAATTCTCTAAAGCATAATAGAATAAACAACGCATGCAATTTTTACGAGGTTCGGTTTTACCCTACTCCTCTGGGCTACGCCAAGATATTGAACAATCCACTAAGATCAAAAGATTACAAACACCAATCGGAACTTGCACAAAATAAAGACTCCCTCTTAATTTCTATCGCCGCCATGTTGAATCATCTTCTGGACTTGTTCAACGAGCACCACTCGTCTTCAAAGTCTGCATACTTGAACTCCTTTCAATTTTGCAGACAGTCTTCTCTCGAAGACATCAAGTTCTTCCTCTCGAAGAACCAAAACAATAATGAAGATAATAACTGAACGTTATCACTTTGAACACCCAAAGAGTTGAATTACATGCATTAGAACAGGGATACATATAGGCCAGCAAAAAACGGATTCGTTACCCTTAACGTGACCTTCTATTCTCTTTTTTTCAAAAGCAGAATCTTCACCCTGTTTTTTAGAAACTCCTTAAATCAATTTGAGAAACTTCCATATCTGCCGTATACTCCAAACCAACAATACCTTAAATTTGAAGAAACTAAAACAATTCGTTTTTTAGAAACTCCTTAAATCAATTGGAGAAACTTCCATATCTGCCATATACTCCAAACCAACAATACCTTAAATTTGAAGAAACTAAAACAATTCTAATTCGGTTTGGAAAAACAACCCACTTTAATTAGAAAGTATGTTTTTCCTTGAGCATGTGGCCAGTTGTACAAACTAAACAGAGAATTCTAGATTTCTCTCATAACATGGTTAGAGACAAAATCTATGAAGTTTCTTCTTTTGAAATCCTTCTTGAATTAAAGACCACTTGAATTAGAATCTTCTTGATTAGAAATCACTTAGAATCTTCTTGCATTGAAAACTTCTTGGATCTTGATTAATATTGCCATTAATGCCAAATATACTTAACACATCTCAATCTTGCTTGTGATTCCAAAAACGATAGCTGACGAATTAGCTTCTTTGTACCAAAATTCTTTGCCATTTGTATACCTTTCATTGCTTAAAACCAAAAGATCAAACATATAGTTATTAGCAACAACAATAGAAGCTGAAAATGCACAACAGATTCGAACCAATGGGTCATTTTATTTTATTATTGAGTCATTTGATATACATTATTGTACCTTTTTCTAACAGCCTGAGCTTTTAAAATAATTGGTGTTTAATATGGTATCAGAGCGAGAGGTCGAGTGTTCGAATCCTGAGATGTGTCGGTGTGTTTATTCTCCAACGGATGTGTTATTCCCGTGCGGTTGTGTGTGATGTGTGTTTGCCTCGGTACCCTATATTCTTCCACGAATGTGTTGTTCCTATGTGGAGCCCGCACGTGGAGGAAGGTATTGAATCATTTGATATACATTGCTATACCTTTCTCTAGTTAACAGCTCCTTTCTCTAGTTAACAGCTTGAGCTTTAAGAGTAATCGGTGTTTAACATTTACTGGCCCGTCAAAGTTAAGCTTGTACCATTCTATCTTGGGAGATTTCCAGGCAACTAGAATCTGCCATTCTTGTGTCACCCCTCTGTGAATTACCACACGTCCAAATATCATTAACATTACTATCATTAGCCTCTTTATACGTTTGAAAATACTTAGCCACTCGCTCGATAATGTCAGTAGGATGAAACTGCATTTTTTCAAATCTCATTATATACATCATATTCCAAATAAACCAACAAATATGGCACTCTTTTTCAAAAAAATTTACTAAATCATAACAAATTACCTCCAACTATTTGACAATATCATTTTTATTTGTATCTGTCAAGTTAACATTCTCACACTATTGCCAAACTTGCTTTGTAAAGATAACATTCTCACACAATTGACAATATCCAACTCGGGATCGGGCCGAGTCGGACGATCTTAAATCAATTAAAAAAAATTTAAAAACGCAACTCGTTTGATCCAACTCGCCGATCCCGAGTTGGATCGTCCAATCCGTATCGGGATCCAACCAAGTCAGTTTAATTAGCATCAATAAAGGATCGGTTCCAACTCGGATATCATCCCAATCCGATCCTTAACACTATGTAATGATTTGTAAAGATACCACTAATAAAAAAATGATCAATATTTATCATACTTTTTGACTTAGATGCCCTTGACTCCTATTTTGAAGATTCATTTGTTCTATTAATGGTTTTTCACCAACTCAAACATCAGTCTAAAACTCTACTTTTCTTTCATTTTCCACAGCCCACTCAATACCCATTACTTTTGTTTTTGGTCTTGACCACGTGGTGTCTCCAAACCCACATAGGTGTGGGACTAATCCACGTTCAGGGCGGGAGCATTACAGGTAAACCCCTGGCCACAAATGCTTCTAGGGGGATTCGAACTCAAGACTTATCTCCGGAGATGCCCACTAGATCTCAGCTTGCTGTCAACTTAACCACACATCGATGGTTTCAATACCCATTACTAAATAGTCTCTATTTCTCATAATTTTTATTCCAAATATATGAACCATTTTTGCTCTCTTATTTTCAAAAAATTCTCTCTATCTAAATACTCGTTCTTTGTTACTTATACCCATTTATTCTTCTTTTATGTGAGAATTTTCTACCCTACTTTATCATGCAAACAATATTAATATTAGTAATCTTTCTGATATGCAACCCCCTTCAGGCATGCATATTTTATGCCATTCAAATCAGATAAATGCTTTTTTCTTTAGCTATATTATTCAAAATAAAAAATATAAAATCCTCTGATATTTATCTAAAGTATCCCTAATTTTTCTAAGCCAAGTAGTCCCCATAGTATAGTATAAAATCCTCTGATATTTATCTAAAGTATAATAACGATCCGTTTGGATAGCAAGAATATAAAGAAAAAATAATTTTCTTGCATAATATGCGTGTTTAGATATCCAAAAATATGAGTCTCATATAAACATTTTAATCAAACTCTTTAGATTATAGAAAAAAAGACCCTTTTTGTTTTCCGATAAAACGGGAAAAGAATTTGTGGGAATGAAAATGAAAATGAGAGAATAAGAGCATATTTCCCATCTTATCCTTCACCACCAAACCTTTATTTTTGTTGCACTTATACAATGAAGGATAAAATGTGCAGTAAAAAACTTTTTCTCATTCACTCTTATTCACCAACATCAAAATCAAAGTTTTCTGTCATTATTAAACAGCTTCCAAAAAAAATTAATTTTATTTTCCAATATATTACTTTTTTGAGATTTAGTTGCTCAAGTAACTTTCGGACATACTCTTGACATCGAAACGGAGTCATAGTTTATTGAGGAATAGCTATCGTAGATTTAATAAGTTATTCTTCCCGCACTAGACAAAAGTCTAGCTTTCCAATAGCCTACTTGTTACGTTTGTTGGTGACAAGTCTCTCTCAAACTAATCAAGACTAATATTTTCTTAACCTGAACACTAGGCGGGCCTACGTTATGTACCATTTCAAGGATCCGATCAATTCGATCCATATTAGCCTGTCTGTATCGGGATTGGTTCGATCTTATGCCACGATATAAATATTGTATCAAGTGGCTTTGGATCAGACCGGTCCAACCGATATTGATACGGACCAGCCAATACAACTGATCTAACATTTTTTTTTTTTTTATAAATGGAACGGTCCAACAGGGATTGACTTGGATACTAATCAGTCACGATCGAAACCATCGATCCGGTGACCGGTCCGACCGTTCCATTTTTTTAATGGGCGATCTAACTTTTTTATCGGATCTAGACAGACCGGTATCACCGTAGCTTTCCAACAGCCTACTTGTTACGTTTGTTGGTGACAATTCTCTCTCAACCTAATCAAGACAATATTTTCTTAACCTGAACACTAGGCGGGCCTGCGTTATGTCCCGTTTCAAGGATCCGATCGATTCGATCCATATTAGCCGGTCTGTATCAAGATTGGTTCGATCTTATGCCACGATATAAGTATTTTATCAAGTGGCTTTGGATCAGACCGGTCCAACCGATATTGATACGGACCAGCCAATACAACCGATCTAAAGTTTTTTTTTTTAATTTATAAATGGAACGGTCCAACAGGGATTGACCTGGATACTGATTAGCCACGATCGAAACCATCGATCCGGCGACCGGTCCGGCCGTTACATTTTTTTAATGGGTGATCTAACTTTTTTATCGGATCTGGACCAACCGGTATCACTGTAGCTTTCCAACAGCCTACTTGTTACGTTTGTTGGTGACAAGTCTCTCTCAACCTAATCAAGACAATATTTTCTTAACCTGAACACTGGGCGGGCCTGCATTATGTCCCGTTTCAAGGATCCGATCGATTTGATCCATATTAGCTGGTCTGTATCGGGATTGGTTTGATCTTATGTCACGATATAAGGATTGTATCAAGTGGCTTTGGATCAGACCGGTCCAACCGATACTGATACGGACCAGCCAATACAACCGATCCAATCGATCTAAAGTTTTTTTTTTTAATTTATAAATGGAACGGTCCAAATGGGATTGACCTGGATACTGATCAGTCACGATCGAAACCATCGATCCGGCGACCGGTCCAGCCGTTCCATTTTTTTAATGGGTGATTTAACTTTTTTATCGGATCTAGACCGACCGGTATCACCGTAGCTTTCCAACAGCCTACTTGTTTCGTTTGTTGGTGACAAGTCTCTCTCAACCTAATCAAGACAATATTTTCTTAACTTGAACACTAGGGGGGCCTGCGTTATGTCCTGTTTCAAGGATCCGATCGATTCGATCCATATTAGCCGGTTTGTATCGAGATTGGTTTGATCTTATGCCACGATATAAGTATTGTATCAAGTGGCTTTGGATCAGACCGGTCCAACTGATATTGATATAGACCAGCCAATACAACCGATCCAACCGATCTAAATTTTTTTTTTAATTTATAAATGGAATGGTCCAACAGGGATTGACCTGGATACTGATCGGTCACGATTGAAACCATCGATCCGGCGACCGGTCCGGCCGTTCCATTTTTTTAATAGGCGATCTAACTTTTTTATCGGATCTGGATCGACCGGTATCACGGGTCCGGATCAGGATCGGCCGGTACCGATCCGATCCGTGATCCCCGAGACTTAAAACCTTCGTGTCTTTTGCATTTGTATGTTTTTTGGTATCTTTCTCTGCAACTTAAACATCCCAAGAGGAGAAAAGGGTCTTGCCTTTCTCGTCAGAGGGAAAGTCTCCAACAGTCCAATTTGGAGTCCAAAGATCACAGTTAACAGAGTTCGTGAGATTTTTATGTCTTCGTCTATGGCGGTGGAGTCTAAGAAGATCGGGAATGTAAAAGGAACGCCTCTTTTATAGAGTTTCTTCATCTCTGAACGGGTTGGATTTCAGTTATTGATTGAGCCGGGTCGATACCTTCTTGTATCAAAACCCTAGGACTGTTTCAGTGTTTGATCAATCACTGCTTCAGGTGCTTATATCATTGAATTTTTGTTCGATTTTTCTGGTTTGATAACATGCGGCCGAGTTCTAGTTCATTGTAATTTTCTTTTTTTGGATTCGTTGAGCGAAAGATGGATTTCCGTTCCATATATTTGGTTTGTTTAGGTTTGATTTGATTTGATTGTAATTGAAATCAAAGTATTTCATTGATCATTTGTTGCATAAGAGTTACTGCGTATGTGGATTGCTTGTATTGCGTTTTTACTCCTCTTGCTTGTGGTTTTGGATTTTGTTCAGAGCTTGGCTTGGTTGTTTTGTAGCTGAACATGGGAATTTGACTCAGTAAAGTAGAATGGTATTGATATTCCGTAGGAGTCGGAGGGGACTGGAACGATTACATTTTGAAATCTGAAGTAGGAATAATTCTCCATGGTTTTTATGTAACTGATGTTAGTTATAGATGGAATTAATCTCTTCATAATACATCAGGAAGGGTCGCAAAAATTGTATCGTATAAAAATTTCACAATTCTAAAGAAGATCATAAAAATTAACTGATTTGGGTAGTTTCAGACTTTCACTAGCGACAACTAGATTTGCATGTCTGTTTGTGTCCTGGTTTGGGTTTGTGAGGGTGATAAAATTCTAGATGATAAGGAGTGTGAATTTTACTGTTGCATGTTGAGAAGTTGCTTTTTGATCTTATATATTAAGAGCTGGCAACATGTTTTCCAATATTCCCAGTACATCAATTCCATGACATTTGAAGGAATTTTTTTTTTGGTGACGTGGAACCTCCGACCCCACTTAGTGGGGACTGGGTAAACTCCGGATACATGACCCCATCTACAAGGACCATATATCAGGTAAGCTTGGGGACTTGAACCTGGGACCTCCAGTTCCTGAGGAGACATGTCTTTTGATTTTGTGATCAGTTAAATGAAGCAAGGAGGTTTTAGATAATTGGTTTTCATTTGTTGGGTAAGTCCTTATGTATTATCTCTAGGATGAAAAATTCACTGTTTGATTTCAAGATCTTGAGGTCAATCATGCGTGCTCTATCAAAAGGCTAATAATGAAAGGTAGAGCAAGGTTATTAATTATTACAAAGGCCGAATGACTAGTGAATTGGATAAATGTTTGATATGTATCTCAAATTTGAGAAAACTTTGACTTTTTATTGTTTCCTTTGATTTTCCCTATATGTTATTTTAGTGAAATTTGAATTTCCCTCCATTTAAGATTTGGCTTGTCTTTGAATTGGTCTAAACCAATCCTACATTAGAAAGCTATTAAACTCTCAATGAGTATATCTGTGATGGTGAAACCAATTGGGTTGGAGACCCAACAAGAAGAGTATGATAGTGGTTGAGTTTGGGGGGCTTTTCACACACACACACACACACACACACACACACACATATATATATATATATATATATATATATATATATTTTATATATTAATAAATATTTTTCTTCTTCTCATTATGACTATTGTGTGCTCTTTCATAGCTCCCTTTTATTACTGAGTTATTGTGTTACCTTAAGATTTCTAGCCGGTTTATAGCCATTAAACCTTCTGTAGCAACTCAGTTAACTAGCTTATTTGAAGGCTTAATTGAAGCTGCTATTTTCCTTTTTTGTTCATCGTATATGCTATAAAAAGAGATCTATAACAAAAGTCTAAAGACTCTAAATGTGCAGAAAACACTGCGGTCTTCTCTATTGCCTTCACCGTTGTTGTTTTCTTATTTTGGGCATCAAGACAAGCTTGCAGTCCTGTTTTTTTTCAATGACCAGTGCTAGACCAATTTATTTTGAAGGCCGTTGGCACCTAGAATTTTGTCCAAGTGGAGTGAAGTCAATTCTCAAGGACAGTGGATTATCTCCGTGCCTCTGTCACCACCTATATAATAAGTTGTCCTTCTTTGTTATTGTGTACATATATTTGTCTCCATTATCTTTTGGATTGCTGTTGGATTGGTTACTGCTCCCATTACTCTGTAAGTGCTTGTTTTTTTTAATGTTTCCATTGATATTTCATTAGTCATTGTAATGAATTCTTATTTCCTACAATATGTACTATGCATTAATAATTGAAGCTGCTTTATTTCATGAATCTCAACTTTGAGAGCCATGGCTGTGTGTTTTTCAGTAAATTCATACAAAAGTTTTCTGTATACGCTTTCTGATCAGTCCCATTCTATGAGGGCATAATGAAGTCACTTGCCAATGACTGATCAATTTCCATATGCAATATGCATAATCAAATCTCTTTTCAAAAGAGATGGGCCTGCAAGAGGAGAAATAAAAGAAAGATCCTAAGATGGTTCAAAGAGTTTGAGCATCTGAGTTTAAGGTCTACTCGCTCTCAGCCAATACTTTTGCAATAATTTGTTAATTAGGACTTGAGGACAAGTTTTCTCCACACAGGGAAGTGTGGTGAAAGAGGTGAAAGAGCAAAATATGAGATTCAAGATGCACTATTATGGGCTCATAAATTAGCCCACAACAACCCATAGCAGTAGGCCCATGTTCAGTTTAAACTTGGATTTCTGAGTTGACCTTACAGCTTTTCTATAGAGCCCACTGTCACTTTTTTCCACTCTGTTTAGTAACAGTTGTAGTTGAGTTGAATTCATAGTTTCTATTTTGAAGATGATTTGTTTTCAGAATAGAAATTATGAGTGGGTTCCTTTTCTAATTGGAAAACTTTGAAGTAGGAAGTATGTTGTTATTACAAGTTGACGTTCTTTGGTTATTTAAAATCTATTACTTGTTTTAGAAGTTGATTCAAGTCTTTTGCTTTTCTTTTTATTTTTTCTTCTGATTGGTAATTTGGTATCTAGGGCCATGGATATTCCGTTTCTATTTTCCTGTTGTTCGCTCTATGGGATCTGTTTATTGATAATCTTGTTGTCGTTGTTAATTACTAAGGTCATTCAATTTTGTTTTTCACTTGATATTTTTGCTTTATTCTTTGTAATCAGGGACATTGTGTGTGTGTGTGTGCGGTTCATTATGCAATTATTGCATTGTTGGTATTCCAAATTTAATCGGATTCCAGAGGATATTTGATTGTTCAATGTTGGATACTATTGGTGTTCATTATGCAATTATTGCATTGTTGGTATTCCAAATTTAATCTGCATTTTGTTTGCCCAGGTATATAAGTTCATCACTTTGCCCTCCAACTTCATATGAATTACATTTAGTCAGATTCCAAAGGATATTTGGTTGTTCAAAGTTGGATGCTATTGGTGCGCACAATTTTGCATATGAGACAAGAGATGGGTCTGATTTTTCCTTCATACATCTGTTCACTGTTGGTGCAGCATGCTTTATTGAAGTGCTTAATTAGGCAGTATATATTCCTTCTGAGAATGTGCCTATTTGATGGTGATATAAGGATGAATCTTCTATATTGATATTATGGTTGAAATTAGATACAATTATGTTGTGCGTTATTTGAAACAAAGTTTGGGATACATTAAGATTGGTTTTTAGGAATTCTTAAAGGCTTCTTACAGTTAAGTTGGTTGTGATTTCAAATGGTTTTGCATTATGTAATATATTGGGTAGATTATCATCTTGGTGGAATCACTGGTTTTGTTTACTTTTGTGTTTTCAGCCGAAGAAAAGTGCTATCAAATCGGGGAAAAGGGTCATGCTGATATCGTTTGTACCTTATTAACTATGCTACTTCTTTATGTGCGTGGAACTTCTAGGAGTATTGAGGGTGTTAGTGATGTGCTATAAGAAAAGGCCATGGAACATAAATCAGAGAAGAGATTTCCTGTTGATTCAAAAGACTACAAGTTGTATGAGGAAATTGGCAAAGGTGTCAGTGCCACTGTGTACAGGGCTCTCTGCATCCCCCTTAATAAGATTGTGGCTATCAAGGTTCTTGACCTGGAGAAGTGCAACAGTGACTTTGTATGAAAACTTCTTTCCTCTAGTACTTGGGATATGTTCTTAAAATATATTTAGTTGGTACATTTTCTGTAGTTTTATTCATACTAGTCACAGCTGCTATTCTTTGTTACATTATGTTGAACTGCTCCACAGTATTGTTTCCTTAGTTTCTTTTCTTTATTATTATTATTTTTTTGATACGTTTGTTTCCTTACTTTTCATGTTGATAGATTATTATCTATAAAGTGGGCCTTTCATGTATATCATATTTTCCACAATTCAGTTACTGTTTTGAACGATGGAGCCATCACGATGTAGTTTTTTTTTTTTTTACTTCACTGAATTCTATATACAGCGAGCTTTAAGTAGTGGTTATATGTTTGCAACATTATTATTTTGGTATAGTTTTCTCCACCAAAGCCTTGAAATATATTCTGTAATAAATGTTATTGTTCTCACTTCTTTAACTCAGGCTACATTTCATAAGAATGTTATTTTTCTCACTTCTTTAACTCTGGGTAAATTTCATAATATTTCTGTTGTTCTACTATGGCATGCAATTCATGCACATGCCTTTGGTACTTGATTTAACTGCTAAATCCTCATCAAAAGTTTCAATTGGAAATCTGTGTCATCATCATTGTGATTGCATAGGACATGACTGACTTATTGTTAAGGTTTTTCATTTGCATTTTAATCTTTTTTTTTTCCGATTAATGTACACAGGACAGTATCCGTCGCGAGGTACAAACTATGAGTTTAATTGATCATCCAAATGTATTACGGGCACATTGCTCTTTCACAGCTGGCCATAGCCTTTGGGTTGTGATGCCATACATGGCTGGGGGGTCTTGCCTTCACATAATGAAATATACTCATCCAGAGGGTTTTGAAGAGCCTATTATTGCAACATTATTATGGGAGGTTCTTAAAGCTCTTTCCTATCTTCATTTCCATGGGCACATCCATAGAGATGTTAAGGTATGACATCCTCTTAATACATTGTGGTCCCACACTCCCACTGTCTCTGTAGTTGATTCTGTAGACACATTTTGTTGGATGATGGGCTCCTTTAGAATATGGCATATTTATGTCACATTTAATAAAGAATCGTGAGAAATATGCCCTAAAAACCTGCCATGTTTAAAAAAAATATTTCAGAAAAAAAAAACTTGGGTGTTTCTTCTCATCTCTGATTAGTTTTACTATTAAGGTTAATGCAAGTTTGTTGTTGTCGTCCCTATTGTGAACAGTGTAGTCAAAGCATCGCCTAGGCAATGCCTAGGTGGTCACTTCGCTTTGTCAACACTATAGTGCATTAAACTATGCTAAGGATGGCGGTGTTGCTTAGGCGACTGCCGACGCGTAAGTGACACCTAGGCGGTAATTATTAGGTGATTACGGTGGTCATTTTAAATATATATTAAAGTAACTTAAGTTATATTACTCATTAAGTTTATATTAGCTACTTTATTATTTTTTTTTTTTTGATCAGTAAGGAATTTTTTTTTATATATTAATATAGCCCGAAGGCCTAAACTGTATAGAAATGTACTATAATACAGTAAAAGTATCTAAACCAAACTATACAGAACGAGTTAATCAGGAGCATCCCACTTCTG
>JAUPMG010136190.1:0-11365 GCA_031762675.1 Pachysandra terminalis
TCTCCTCACCCTTCATCCAAGAAATCACAGACATGGAATCACCCTCGAAAACTACCTCACTATAGCCTCTCCGAGCATTACCACATATGTTAGTATATTATATTATACATAATAATAATCATCAACGATAATACTATTGCATTCATACTAATATATGCCTTTTTACAAGTCAAGCCTTTTACGAGCCGAGCTTGAGCCCAAAATATTTTAACGAGCTTGAGGCCAAAATTTTTTAAAGATCATGAGCCTTGCTTAAGGTTTACGTGCCCGAGCCAAGCTCGACAAAGCTCGGCTCAGCTCAGCTCGGCTCGTTTACAACCCTAAACATAAGGATGGCTCAAATGAAGATCCCGAGACCCAACTGTTCAAAAAATTTGCATTGATCCCCATGCCAGATCTGCTAACATTTCGGTAAATAGATTATCAAAGAAGGGAGCTCAGAATGAAGGGATGTTCTCAGGGGGGGCAATTTGAGTGGGGGGAGGTATTGGACAATTGGATGTTACTAAGATGTGGGGGGTTGGGCCAATGTTGCCTATACATGGATGTAACTCTCTTTATATTTTATTCTTTTTCTTTCTTTCTTTCTTTCTTTCGTTCTTTCGCTTTGGTTTCTTTCTAAGGTTGGATTCAAGGTTTCAAGGATCGGACTGATCGGGTCCGTATCACCTAGTCCGTACCGGGATCGGCCAGGACCAATCCCATCCCAAGCCACGATACAATAATTGTATCGTAAGGCTTTGGATCGGACCAATCCAAACGATACCGGTACGGACCTGGCGGTACAACTGATCCAATGACCGGTCCAACCGATCCAATGTTTTTTTTTTTTAATTTATGAATTGAACGGTTCAGACCGGTATCGATCTGGATCGTTCCTGTACCAACTTGTACTGACGGTCTGGTACAGACGGTCCGATGACTGGTACTGACGGTCAGGCAACCGGTCCGGCCAATCCAAATTAAAAAAAAAAAAAAACTGGGCAATCTATTTTTGTACCGGATCCGGATCGGCCAAGACCAGTCCAATCCCGAGACTTACAACCTTGGTTGGATTCTCTCCTAGGAAATTCGCCTCTTTGTACGCCCTTTCATGATCTTCATTTATAGAAGCCTTTCATTATCCTTGACATACATATATATTTGCATTGAAGCCAAATAAGCTAAAACATCATTGGGCTAGAATGCAAGAAATACAACTCTAGCTTTCTCTATGTAACGAAATCAGACTATGGCTCTCAATCATAGTGTTTAAACTCGATATCAGATCGGGGATTGACCGATCGAAAGCCGTGTGCAATGAAAAATGCAAGCACGGTTTGGGGAGGGATTTTTTTCCTATTTCAACAAGGAAATTTTCTACTCCATCCGACTAGTTCCGGGTTCGAGTCCCGGGCAACCCATTTTCATATATGATATGGAAATCATATGTAGATAAATCCATATTCCATTTTTTTTTAACTCACTTCATTCATTCACCAACTATTCTGATACATCTAGCTACCAAAAGCTCGAATTTTTTTTATATAAAAAAAACTGAATTTTTAAGGGGTACGATCCATGTTGGATCATCCAATCTGACTCGTCGAAAACTGAGCCAGATCGTCTGGATCGAGCAATCTGGCTCGATTTCGGACAAGAGTCAGAAATTTTAACAATTTGGGGAACGGCTTGGGAACGTGGTTCATCCCAAGCCGATCGTAACTTTAAACTACCCTCTCAATGGGTCAAATGTGGATCTGATCCACCTTGATCCATATTCAAATTCGACCAATCTGTATTCTACCGAAAATCTGACGGGATCTAAAAACTTTATTTTCATATTTGAATCTAATAAGAATTCATCCGAAATCCAATTCTACCGACATAATCCGAATTCAAAATATACAAATTAAATATTAGTTCACTATTTTCAAGGATAAATAAATGAAAATAATTAAAGTTTTATAAAATCTATTTGAATATCGGATCGGATATGATCAAATCCATATTCGATTTCAAACATATTTATTTCACTATTTTTTAAGGATAAATAAATAAAAATAATTAATTTTTTTATTAAATCTAATTGAAGATCAGATCAGATATGATCAAAATTCATATTCGAATTCAATTTTAATCGAATATGAATATTCAGATCCATGTTCGATCTATCTGGTTTCAAGGGCTAACCATATTTGGGATTTTCGGATCGTATACAGGCAGAATTCGGATCTTTTGACAGCCCTAAATCAGGCCCCATGCTTCTCCCTCCACAAGGAAAAGCCGTTCGAACTGAACAAAATGAAACAGATACATGGCCCTAAAACTGCCAATACCATGAATTCTATGCCTATTACCCACCAAAAAGAAAAAGAACATTCAGTGATCCCATTGCTCCAATGGTGTGGCTCATCCCATTATCAAATGAAACTCATAACAAAAACTATCATGTAATGCCCTGAAATTCTAGGTGAAACATATAAATGAGCATCATCTCATTACCAAATTCCATTCAGTTTTATGCAAGACATTGTTTGCTAAAGTAAATCTAATGCAGAGTTCATATATTGAATGTACTATTACGACAGCATTTAATTCCAAGTGTCAATACTGTGCACTAAATGTCAATTAATGCAAAGCAGGAAAATCAAAATTAAATAAGAACAATAAAAATTCAAAGACAAAGGAAGAAGGGGAAAAAAAAGGAATCTAGTTTGAAACTGAATATGACATGTAAGTAGTCTTGATGGAGTTAGGCTTAGTGAAGCAAAATCAAATCATGTTCCAATGTTAATCAAATCCATCAATTCCTACTTAATACTTCATGCCTAATTACAGCCTCTCACATAATTAGAATCAGAGGCAATACACAAGAGCACAGTCCCACGAGGTAACCCCTACAGTAGTTTGGACTTTTTTTACTTAAATAGAACATATCAGAACCCAGTGCCCAAAGACTGGTCTTGTGAACTGGAAAGGCTACTATAGCAGACCTAGAATGGAATAGCTCAATAACTCTAAATCCAAAGTGAGAGGCATTACATTAGAGCTCGCAGCCTGATCTTAACAGCAGAAACTGCAACTGAAGCTGTGCTGCATCCAAGCAGGATAAGTAATACCAGGCCACAGCAAGATTATGGGTAAATTAACAAGCTAGAGACCCCAGAATGGGAGTGTGAAAGGTGTCTAGGCCTGCTGCAAGAAGCATTGCACAAGAACTATTACCCTTCTGGATAACTTTCAAATTCAGAGAAACCCTGGAATACAAATTTTCAATCCTGAGCCAAATCCTGTTTTCAGAAAACAAACAAGGGTTCAAAAAACGAGAATTAAAAAAAAGGATAGGTGCAGAGACTCAATGGAAGCTGTTCTAACGAATGAAATTGATTGCATTGCATTGGTAGAGGAATCCTTCCACCGAAATTCCAGAAAGGAGTAAGGATAAACCAGCAGACGTTGTTGAGGGAGCAACACAGAGGTTCCGGTTACCACTATACCTTTCCACTCAAGGAAGTCGTCCATATATATATACCTAATGATGGCATGGAAAGGCACCTAACGGTCACAAACAAAAGATATCCACATGGCATAATTGCTATATGTCCAAATCAATGCACCAGCAAACTGCCCCTTGGAGTTTGCCAAAAGACTCACAACCCAAAAGTTACACCACTCACAAAAAGTTTAATAAGACCGTTCAAGCATTATCATTGATGATGGGCCATTGATTCAACCCCCACCCCCCACACGCACACCCACCCACCCAACCCAAAAAAAATCAAAACAAAACAAAATTCATTTGAAAAAGGAAGAAGAAGCAACAAGCTAGTATAACAAAAGCATTATTTTTATTCTAACCATCCAAAAGAATGCATTTGAACAGGCTGTCCAGTGTTCGTTAACAATTTAGCACTAGCTCTAATATGAATCAGGAAAACAATCCATCCACAGAAGGCCTAACAGTCTCCTTTTTTTTTCTTTCTGAAAAACACCTAGAACATTGACAACTGCTGCCAAAAAGGGAGATATGCTAGAAAGAGCACCCTTTTCTGATGCATGCTGCCCGACTAATTTCATCTCTTTCTGAAAAGAGTTGGAAATCATTAGCACTTTTGCAGATGTGTCCATAGAGAATATCAAAACCCTACTAGGATCATAATGTGATCAAGGAGCTGACTAATCGCCATGGCCCCTTCAATATACTCAATATCAACGAATTATCACAAGAGATTACATAAGAGGGATACTAATTTGATTTTACTGAAAGTTGTGGAAGTCATATGTTCTACCCTTACATAATAGTTATCTTAGTTTTCTACCAAACAATGCCAGTTTCCAAATACCCCAGAGGAGATAACTGTAAATAACCTGATTGGTACACTGGAATTGAAATTGGAGTTGGGGATTTCAATTTCAATTCCATGAAACTGAGGCAGAATTAAATTTATGATGTTTAAATGAATCATAATCAGAATTCCAAATCTTCATGGAAATGGTATAAGGGAATGCAGTGTATATGCTGCCAGAGTTAGCAGTGATGGCAGTGCCTCCAAAAAGTGTGGTTTGCTGAAGGTGGTGCTAGCAATAGGATGAAGGTGATGGCAAGGTGCCAGAAGTGGTGGTGGTTCTGAAAGTGATAATGCACGTGTTGCAGGAGGTAGTGATTGGCGAGCTGCTAGAGATGGTGGTGAAGAAATTTTGGTGGTGATGATACAAGTAAGCATGGCGGTGAGTGGCAATTAAAGGAGTGGTACCACTGGTGGTTGAATTATTGCCAAAGCTAGTGGTAATGGTAGTAGTGGTGGCAGTATCAGCAAAATTGGTGGCAGCAGTGGTGCACCTAACTAGGTTTCAAGGATCGGCCCGATCCGTTCCGTACCGAGATCGGCCAGGACCGGTCCGGTCCCAAGCCACGATACAATTGTTGTATCATGAGGCTCTAGACCAAACCAGTGCAACCGATCCAGTGTTCTTTTTTTTTAATTTATAAATTGGACGGTCCAAACTTGTATCGTCTGGACTAGTCCAATACCGACTTGTACCGCCGGTCCGGCCGATCCAAAAGTTTTTTAATTTAAAAAAATAAAAATAGACGGTCCAATTTTTTTACCGGGACCGGTCCGGTCCAGTCCCCAATCCCAAGACTTTAAACCTTGGTGCCTATGGTTAAGGTAGTGCCAAGTAGGGCCGTCAACGAGTCGAGCTTGAGCTCAATATTTAGGCTCGCGAGCCGCGCCTGAGCCCAAAA
This sequence comes from Pachysandra terminalis, assembly GCA_031762675.1. Lineage (NCBI taxonomy): Eukaryota > Viridiplantae > Streptophyta > Magnoliopsida > Buxales > Buxaceae > Pachysandra > Pachysandra terminalis. The sequence goes on from JAUPMG010136190.1 coordinate 5,231, forward strand.
CAAGGCTCATTATTTTAACAAACCTAAGCCGAGCTTGGGTAGGCTCAGTTCAACTAAAGCTCGACTCAGTCATCCAGTAAAGATTATGTCATACAAATCTTGATGTTTAATTGAATGCCATAAATAGCGTCTAGTCTTAAGTTCAGTACATTCAGTCCTGAATCTTGATTTTGGCTTTCACATCTAGCAACACTTCCTCTCTATTTTTATTTTTCTTTTTATTTCGAGAAATTAGGATTCATCAATGTGGCAAGATATTTAGATTTTTTTTTTTTTTTTTGGTATTGGCACGATATTTAGATAATGCAACTGAAATAATTAAATTCATAGAATATGTTGAATTGAACAATAATGGATCTAATGAATTACCTCATAGTAGGGCTGTCATGTGAACCGAGCTAGCTCGGCTCACATGAGCCTATTGAGCTCAATATTTAGGCTCGCAAGCCGAGCCTGAGCCCAGAAAAAGGCTCATTATTTTAACGAACCTGAGCCAAGGTTGGGTGGGCTCGGCTCGGTTAAAGCTCGGCCTGGTCATATATATGGTATAGAAATTCATATATCATAGATAATATATATATATAATACTAATCATTAAGTACAAAGTTAATGATTTAATGTGTTTTAAGTCAAACAGTTATTTATTTATTTATTAAGTTAAGACTTGACAAATTAAAATCATAAAAAATAATAATTTAAGATGTATAGAATAATTAACTTTTTAAACTCTTTATGGAGTATGGACTGTAGTTAAGACTAAAAAACCCTAAATAACTTTCAAACCCATCTTTTAGTCTTTTACCATCGTCCATTTTTCTCCCATCATCTTCAGTAGAGACTTCTCTCTCACACTGTCAAGCCTTTCATGAGCCAAGCCTGAGCCCAAAAATTTATACCGAGCTTGAGCCGGCCCAAGTCTTGTCTAAATTTACGAGCTTGAGCCGAGCTAGGCAACACTCGGCTCGGTTACAGCCCTAGTGTTAGGGTTTAAAGAAACAATATCAGCAATTGTGACGGCCACCCAATCCATATCAGTATCATACTAGATCAGTCTAAGGCATTGGACGGAACCAAAGGCCCTTCCATGTACTGACCGGTGCGTGATTGTATGCCTCAGACCGACTCAATCTGATATAGATACATCGATCAATCTGTAAAGGCATCAGAAAATACTTTTAAAACCATCGGAAGTGTAGGTGGGGGATGGTAATAATGTTGGTTAATCAAGAACAATGGTGGAGCTAGTGGATGGTGGTGACCAGTGAATGCAATCTCGACGACATGTTGGCGAAACCTAACGACATGTCGCCATTTCCCCCAAGGGCGACACAAAAACTCGCTATAAATCGCTAGATTTTGTTTTTAACCCCATGTCAAGCGACATGTTGGCAACATGGGGTGACATGTCAGCGGCATAGGGAAAAATTTTCAAAATTTTTCAACATTTCACCCATGTCTCTCGACATCGGCGACATGTCAACAGCATATCAGCGACATGAGGGAAAATTTTCAATTTTGTTTGAAAAAATTTTAAAAAATGAAAAAAATTTAAAATAAATATTGTATGTTAGCAAATATTAACTTTGAAACTATTTAACTATTTTGCAAAAAAAAAAAATACATATTGAAAAAATTTGAAAGTATGATTTAAAATTGGTATGGAATGTATCTTATGTGCTTATTTTCATGTACATTTAGTTGTGAGATGTGCAATGTATGAGAATTTAGCTAAAGTAGATCATATTACATCAATTTTTACACAACTTGCACACCCATAGCGAGTAGGTGAAGCACCCTCAAGTAATGTCCCTTGATATGTAGACATTTGTTTATGCATTTTTTTGATGTATTATGATGAATTTAGACACTAATTAGGGTTGTTTAAAACTTGGAAGCCAACAAAAACCCCACATTTACCCATCATTTCTCCCAGATTTCACTTTTTTCCTAATGTCGACAACCGCTAGTACAAGACACTTGCCTGTCATTCACTTTGGATATGAGTGGCTCACATATGTAGACTTTAGATATATGACACTTGCTTTCTAGTTTGATGTATTTTTTTTAGTTCGACTTACATTCACGTTTAGTTTGATCATTGATGACATTTCCATTTTATTATTGAGTTATCTTTTCGATTGACTTACATTCACTTTTTGTATTATGGATATGACACTTGATTCTTAAATTGCATGTTATCGGGTCTGTAAGCTATAAAAAAAAGATGCTTTATGTAATTAATTCAAACTAAAAATGAATGTAAGTCAAACTAAAAGATACATAAAACCCCCTCAAGTAATGACTTTTAATGTATATGCAGTTTTTTTTTGCATTTTTTGATGTATTTGGATGCATTTAGGCCTTATTAGACATGTTTAAAGTTTGGGGAAAAAAAACCATCAACAACCCAATGTTTCCCCATATTTCCCTCGTCGGAACCACCTGGCGACATGCCAAGCGACACCGACATTGCGGACCTTGGTAGTGATGGTGATGAGGGTGCCACCAGAGGTTGTGGCAGCAGCGATAATGGTGGTGGTCGCATCCAAAGTCATGGTGGTGTTTACCTGTCCAACACCAAAGGTTGTAACAAGTAGTGGTTTGGGGGGGGGGGGGTATGTTATGGTAAGTTGTTAGAGATGTGGAGTCTTTTCTATTTATTGTGCATGAGTACACAAATCACACACACAAGAAGTGGCGGTTTGGGGTAGTTTATGGTAAGCTGTTAGAGATGGTGGGTCCTTTCATTTATTGTACACAAGTACACAAACCACACACACACAAGCTTTGGTCCACCCCTATTTATACTAACAATCAATTCCACAACAATGGGATTGGAATCATAATTCCAATTAAATTGGCAGTCCCAAACACAGGAATTAGAATTAAAGGCCCCAATAACAATTTCAAATCCAAATCCACAAACCAATCGGGCCTCAATGAGACAAATTTTCTTCAAGAAATTTGATCAACAAAATTTTAATCTCCTAGGAGTCAATTTGATGCACGGCCATGAAAACTGTCGAGAAAAAAACTTTAAACAAGCCCAATCGAGCTTTTAGCATCTCACTCTGGCTGTTTAACATCAAGGTGGGCTATAGCTCATCCGGGCTTACTAGGATTCAAAAGCTCAAGATCAGGCAATTAAAAGTTCACCTCATCCCAATTATGTTATTTGGTCATACAGGTCCAAATCCCTTTAGCTGTATCTCTCTACAAAGCCCATGAATTTAGTATGTATAGTGTTGAAAGGAAACTAAATGCCTAAAAAATAATATTTAACGTTCAATAACTTTGTATATTACAAAATAAAAACATATTTGTTATAAATATACAGTGCCAAGCTGTGTTATCAGAACCATACCGGTCATGAAACTGAAATAAAAAATAAAAAAAAAACAAATACCGGTTCTTTGGTTCAACCAGTGGTTCCAACAGTTTGACCGGCTTTACTATAGATTAAATTATTTAAAAAATAAAACTCTCTGCAAAATAGTAAGGTAGTGAAACATTAATGTTTATAAGTGCTAATGTACTATAATATAAGTTACCATTACAAATCACATACATTATTATTGATTTTATCTATTATAAAGAGCAACTCACACATCTGAATAAAGAGTAGGCCACACATCTGGTCCGACTGACCAAGGGCAAAGGAAGGGAGGGGTGCTTGTTATATTAGAAATGGTGGATCAGTGGATGATGGAGTTCTCCCTACCATACACCCCCCCCCCCCACCCAACACTGTTCTACATCCACATCAGTAGGGAGTATTTCCCGCCCCCATCCAAAAAAAACCATTTCCTAATTCTGACAACATTGTTAAGCCTAAAATGAATTTGGGATCTAATTAATCATAGTATTTTCAAGGCCTTGACCAGTCCCAAACTCATCTTTAAGAACCGAAAATCATTATTTCAGACTAGTCCGATTCTGACAAAATTGGCCAGCCAAGCTTCAAATGATCCAAGCACACTCACTTGACCGGTCCCAAACTCATCTTTAAGAACCGAAAATCACTATTTCAGATTTCACAGGCCGAACCAGTCCGATTCTGACAAAATTGGCCGCCCAAGCTTCAAATGATCCAAGCACACTCAAACTTCACCTACGATATCATTAAAGATGAGTTTTTTTTTTTTTTTCAAGCTCAGGCTCGGCTCTCAAACCTAATTGTCGAGCTTAGGCTCCGCTCATGCAAGCTATTTGAGCCAAGTCTAAGCAAAATTAGCTTTGATTAACCGTCCTAGTATTCCAAGTTCCAAGGTGTTTCCAACCATGATCAAACATTGTTGTCTCTATCATAAAGACAGAAAGGTTACAAAAAGATTACATACCTATTACCTGAGAAGAACCCAAAGCTCTATGCAAATCCAAGACGAAATTGAGGATCCAATGATGATTGGACAATACTGATGCTCTTGAATCGGATTTTCCTAGTGGGCAAATAACATAGTTTAGCAATTCTGTTTTCCTAAAGGAATTTCTTTTCATCTATAAGGAGAATTTCGGGTAAATATTAAGCAAAATATATTGGGATGCATCTCCAAAAGGTTGGATCGTCCATGCCCATGTAATGGCACCTTTCTTTAAACATGTGCAAGATTCTTGGAGCATCCATGCATTATAACACCAAAATTCTTGCTCGTGTTTGTTATATGTGCTGACAAGCTATAGTACTACAAAATTTATCCTAGCAAAAATTGAATATGGGTCCATGTAACCCTTTACTCCTAAAAAGACAAGGTGTTAGTTCAAAGATCATTAAGAACCATCTCAATGCTATGTCAACAAATTGATATAAATGTTCAAATTCTCAAGCATTGACTCAAAATTCAATTGAGTTAATTTTTTTTTGGTGGACATTAATAAGCAAACCAAATCAGTGATATGCTCAATTGATTTCTTAAAGAAAAATGATACACTGCTTTGGTTGCACTGAATAAGGTACCAAAAGATTGGCTTCCAAATCAAGCCAAGCTTTTGAATATTGAGAACTCATGGTCTACAAACCTGTCAAATCGATTGATAATCGACTATGATAAACCAATATAATCATCAACCTAGATCATGCATGACCAAAGCCTTAAGAAAGATTCTTGTATTAGCTATGATCTAGAAGAGTTTTTTTTTTTTCAAAAACGTGGTGAATTAGAAAAGATTACAGAACTTGCATTTGTGGAATAAAGTTTTGGAACACAACCAAAAAACTGTGGTCAATGCATTTATGCCAAATTGGTGCACAAAGTTAAAATTAAAATAAAGCTAATGTTTAACAATTTTTTATTATATACAAATTCAAAAGCCACAAGATAAAATTGAAAACACATTTAAAAAAAAAAAAAAAACAACGAAAACAACGTTAAGTTTATTAAATATCATATTTAAAAAAAAAAAAAAACAAGTAAGGAACAATATGATTTTCTTCTTAGTGTGGGAGATTAAGAGAAGCCTAAAAGCAATTCCTCTAATAAAGGTCAAACAACCGGGAAAAAAAAAATAATACATATATAAAACGATTCACAATGGAATTAATCATCTTGCTTAATGATGAAGAACAAAACTTCGGCTTCATTAATGTATAAAAAGCTGATGTGATTACTTAATGTGTGTGTGTGTGTGTGTGTATAAGCATTCCAATTTCTTTAACTATTTCTACTGCTGTTTTGACAAAATTTTGTATCTACACTTTTATAAAAGTAAAGATTGGATCTCTTATACACAGAAAGATTCTACTTTACCAATTTATTCCTTTTATATTAGATTAAAATAGGGTAAATGCATCTCAGATCTTTGGGTAGATGTATCGGATATAAATTCCAAGTTTGCAGACCATGACCAAAGGGGTCTCACTGGAAAGCACTTTGAGCTCTGCCTAACTAGTACATGCAAACCAGATAAGAAATAAATAAAAGAGCTAAATGTCTATCACTTCATCAACACAATGTTTATGTGAAACATCACACAGGTTCCTCTTGAGAATCACAATCCACCGAATGTTTGAAAACAAGTTCACTGAGCTGTGTCTTCAAAGTTGTCACTGGAAGATTTGAATACACACCTTGATATGAGGGTTTTCAAACACTGATTACTTTACGGTGTTAGATTCCTCTTTATGTCCATAATCTCTTT
>JAUPMG010136201.1:0-11365 GCA_031762675.1 Pachysandra terminalis
CACTCTCGTAGAAATACGAGGTGAAGGTGACGCTTGGACTGGAAAACCTATGAAATGGGAAATTCCCGGTCCGGGTCGTTACAGTTGCACTTTAAGGATGAAGTCTATGTTAAGTTTACTGGATTAGAATGTCCTTAGAAGGCATGATAATCAAAGGCTTATGATATGTTGACTGATATAATTACAAAAATATTTATAGCCCTAATACTAACTATTTTCCCAGAAATTGAAGTCAATGTAGTTGCAAATAGATTGAATTAAAACCCTTGAAAAATAGATAGAAATTAGCTATGACTTATAAATAATAAGACTAAATGAAAAATATATGTGCATATAAATTTTTATAATTATTGTATTATATAAATTATATATAATTACACCAAGATATTTAATTGGATCAGGTTTCGGAGAATTTATTTTGAATTCTAACCCGGGCCGAGACCCAAAAACAACGTAAAGACTAAGTGCTTACTTAATCAATTTAATGCATGTGATTGGAGCCAATGAAGGTAAATTTTAGTGTGAATTATGTGTGATATGGTGTGTATAATTTTACTTCCTTGCGTATGATAGTTAAGAAACCATGGAGAATTGGCAAGGTTATATGTAAAGGAGATCATCCGACTACATGGAGTCACAATCACAATCGTTTCAGATCGAGGTTCTCAATTCTCATCAAGGTTTTGGGAAAGTTTGTATAAGGCTTTAAGGACACAATTGAACTTTAACATTGCATTCCATCCTCAAACTGAAGGAAAAAAAGAGAGTAAACCAAGTACTAGATGATCTACTAAGATCATGCATACTTGACTTCAAAGGAAGTTGGAAAGACCACTTAGCACTCGTGGAGTTCTCTTACAATAACTACCAAGCTAGTATCGGCATGGCACCATTTGAAGCACTGTATGGAAGACCTTGTAGATCACCATTGTGCTGGAACGAGGAGAACATAAATATTTTCTTAGGACCAGAAATAATTTTAGAAACCATGGAGAAGATCAAACTCATAAGAGAAAGACTCATTACAGCTCAACATCGACAAACCAAATATGCTGATACAAGAAGAGAGAGCTAGAATTCATGGTTGGATATTTGGTATTCCTTAAGGTGTCATCAACCAAAGGAGTACTTAGATTCAGTAAGAATGGAAAGTTAGCACCTAGATTCAATGGACTGATTTAGGTTTCTGAACAGATAGGAGAAGTGGCTTACAAATTGCACCTACCGTCTAGCTTAGAATAGATCCGACATGTGTAATTGATTGGCAATCGGTTACAATCAATTAGAGGTTTAGAAGTGAAGAAGAAGAAGGTGTTCTACTCAACACCGTTAAGAATTCGAGGTAAGCATTCAAGTAAAAGCTTTATTTTCGATATGAACTAGGTACATATGTCATATTTATTGAGTATGACTGTAAGGACCTGAACCGATAACCTTAGTCAAACTTGATTAGTGACTAAGTCTAATTTAAATTAACTAAATTAGGTCCACTAACAGCCTAGGTTTATGCCCATTAGACCCCTGACCTCAGAAAGTTAGGATAATTAAGAAATTAAATTGATTTAGGTAGCCAATCAAATTGACCAACTGAAAAATTAGAGAGTAATTAAGATTTAATTAATTTAATAAGATAATTAATCACAATCATAGACTTCTGAGATCCACCTCAGACATTTCAACAAACACCCTCTAACAGAGCCCGCATAGATGGCCAGTCGGAAAATATAGAGCCAAAAACCCCGTTTTGCCTTTAAGTGCTGGCACTATTCACATGTTACCTTTAAATAGAGATTTTGGCTCATAAAACACAAATCTTTCTTTCTCTATTCTCTCTCTTGGATGTTGGAGCCCATAAATGGGATTTGGAGCTCAAAGATGGTCATCCAAGTTCTGGAATGCGCTGCAACTCAACCTCGACTCACGCAACTACACCCCGAGTTGAGTAACCTCCTTTGATTGTGTATTTCAGTTGTGTTTTAGTATTTTGACCTAGGAGAAGGGTTGTTTGCCTCATACACTCCTTTTCCTGGGGATTTAGACCTTTTTATTTGATGTATGTGGATCCATAAACACTGGACCATCACATTTGACTATGCATGTGGAAAAGCAAACCCTAGGTGTAGAGAAAAAGAGGGAAAACCCCAAATCTCTACCTAAGACTAAATGAAAATGGTATTTGACCATAATCGGACCTTCCTGGGGGTAAAGCCTAGCTCCCAGTGAAATTTCAGCCTCAACAGACCTTTCCCCAGCTTCGATGCACTCTTCGGTGCACCGAAGAGCTCTCCGAATCTCAGAGACCAAAAAAGGCTCTCGGGAATTGTTGCCGAAGGAATTTAGGCGCACCGAATAGGTCGCCGAAGCCTCCCTTAGGCGAGCCTAAGAGGTCGCCGAAATATAAAGTGACCAAATAAACTTGACTTCTCGTTTATCGAGACCTATTTGGACCAAAACCCGAGGTACCAATCCATTGGGCGCACTTTAACCTATTTAGGCGCGCCGAAAGGTCATCGACAACCCCGCCGAACCACTCCACAGGTCCAATTGGGGTGATTCCAACGGGAGTGCGTGTATCTTGGATAGTTACATGTGTCTAGCCTATTTCCGGGTTAGTTAGATATCTTGCGTAAAATCCGACCCCTCAACCCGAAAATCTAGTCTGCTTAGTTGGGCCAAGCAGTAGGAGATTTCGGGGAAATGGGTAAGCATGACTCCAAAACCTTACTACTAGCTTAGTACCATCATAATACACGTGTTGAGATATAATTGAATGATGTAATGCTTCTTTTACTCATTAAATTGTGAGCTTAGGCATATTGAGATGCCTTGATAACTATATGATGAAAATGAAATTGGTTTAGGCACTCGATTGCCCTTATGAAATTATATGATGAATTGGATCATGTGGATGAATCCAAATGAATAGTGTGGATGAGGAATTGGTGCCGGTGTGCCCAACTTACCTTAATTGTTAACTGTAGAATTATATTACGTTTAGTTTCCTGTTAGTAGTATATAGAAAGGTTTATAGATAGAATTTAATTCATTATTGTCATGACCCAAACCCGATAGATCATCACGATCCAGATGGGTCTAGTATCATGACCTTCACTTCCTCGAAGGAGAGTGGTGGTCAAAGAATAAAGTTAGTGATCATTAAAGATCCCAAGATAACTTTTAGAGAAAACATATGATATACAGAGTTCGGCGGAAAATAATCGAAAAAAAGTTCTAGATTGAAAATCAGATTTCTATATTAAGTAAAGGTAAACTATATCATATACTTAAAAAGGAACCATCTATATACATTGTACAAAAAGAATGTTTCAAAAAAAAAACTATAAAACATACATTAACTAGAAACAGCAAATCACTAAGGATGGTAGAAATCGTCTTCTTCTTCGTACAACTCCTCCTCAGCTTTAGCAACCCCGAGGTCCTCTTCCTCGGTAAGATCTAATTCACCTTTCATTATAATGCACATGTATGCAATCATATATCAACTACAATATCACCATGGTGAATTATCGAACATCAATAAATATATATATGTGTGCCTAATGCACACTCTATTAGAATGTCAGTGAATTTGTTCCCTTCTGGTTCAGTCCTTCTTCTCATATTCTCTTTTCAATGGCACCGAAGAGAATATCACCGAAGAGCCCCAGTACAACTGAGTCATTCCCCCCCCTTTCGGTCCAACCGGGTGCATCAACAACTCGATGTCCTCCCGCAGGGAAGCACGATCACCTAACCAGACTACAGAGGCACTCATTTCAGATTTCCTTGGGCCACTGCCCCTTCGCTAGGATTGAGTATGTTAGGTTAGCTACTCCCTCAACTCTACCTGTCGGTCCCCTCACTAGATGTGCAATCACATCACACTCTTTCTGTTCACGAGACACAACCATAAGGTCTCGGACTTCAGGGTTATACTCTTAGACCACTGAGGTCTTGAGCCTATGCGTGTAGTGTGAGTGCACATTAACTAAGCATACAAGCCGTGTATAGAACGCGCAAGAATGAAATCCACATATAACAGTTTAACTACATTCATGTGTTCACATAGCATGTCATTCATTATCATTCATAATGTATTCATATCCACTCAACATCAATCACAATGTATTCGTACTCATTCATTATCATTCACGATGTGCAAATGTGCACGCTAGCTATTCACATTGGCATACTTATTCATACGCAAACTCAATTCAAATGTATAATAATTAGCATTATTTACTGTCCTTCGGAAGGGTCTTCGGCTAGCCTAACCCCGCTTCGGCGACGTATTCGGCCCACCGAGGGGTGCGCCGAAGAATGGTTCAACAGACTCCTCGGCGAATCCATCTGTGGTTCGGCGAACAATCTAGGGACCAGGTCCTTTTTGGAAGGTCCTTTGGCTAGGTGTTCGGCGCACCTTAAGGTGCGCCGAAGGAGGGTTCGGCGGCCTCTCGGCGAACCCACCTATGGTTCGGCGGACTTTCCAGGTACTTGCCATTTCTGGGAAAACCTTCGGCGCGCCGAAGTGTGGTTTCAGCGAGCCCTTCAAAGTGTTCATACTCGATGGCCTCTTAGGCGCGCCGAGGGGTCGCCTAGCGCCCAGAAATCGGTTCGGCGACCTGTTCGGCGCGCCGAAGGGTGCACCGAACGGTCTAAATAGGTCAGAATCTGGGGATTTGTAAGGGTATTATACACTAAATCATTCTACACTACATAGCATTCAACATACTTCACTATTATGCCAATAACACATTGAACAACATACCAGCATATTCAAAACAAATCCATTTTTAGAACACACACTCTCTAACATGCATACACCATTATTTGTTTAGAAAAACCAAAATGAAAAATAACTATATCCTAGAATCCATACTTACCTCATGCAATCCAAGCAATTCCCAACACTTCTTCTCCAAGCTCTTCTTTTCTTCCTTGCATAAGCCTTCTCTCTCAAACTTCTTTCACAAGCTTCTCATGCAAGAAGCTAACTCTCTCTCTCTCTCTCTTACCACATGTCAGTCATCCAACCCCTTCCACCTTTTTACCTTTTTATCCTAACCCTTGGTTCCTAACCACTCCATCTCAACCCCTCCTTTCTAACCCCTTCAAATCCAACCCTTAATTTTATTTCCCAAACTCATACCCTTACCTCAACAAACACCTATATATACTATTATGCCATAATTATTTACCACAATGCCATTTATTCACATATTTTGAGAAATCACTATGTTTCTACACTATTTTCATAAGAAAGAAAAGTAAATTTCACAAATTATGCATCCTAGGTTATTCTTGCTCTAATAATCCCTTCACTTGTAACATATTATATATATAATATATTAAAAATAGGGTTTGCTACCATTTTAACGGATCGGGTCGTTACAATTATATATACATATATACTCTTAGTAAGTTAGGTTATATATACATTTCATATTAGGTAGTAAGTTAGATATATACTCTATAGTACTTAATAAGTTAGATTATGTACTTTATCGTTCTTAGTAAGTTAGTTATGGGACTGTGCCCATTTGCTTGATTGCGTGCTTATGAAATCTAGAATGTTGCATTTAATAAAGGATGTGAATTGAATGTGGCATATGGACTTTTCGGCTGTGATAGCCTGGTCTAATACCCCTCATGACACCATGGGTTTAGACTGACATCTGGGATGTTGACTTGATAACCATTGAGTCTTATGAGAGGACACTATGATCGGACCAAGCTGGGAGCGAACCCCCATAGGAAACCTCATCAGTCTTGTGGAGAGATATTGCCCAAAGATCCGCACTTTGGTGTAAGCTTGGGAGACAACGAGGCCATATATATATATACCTTCTGTTGGGTTGTGAAGATGTATGAATCTTTGAGGGATACCGCAGGTGGCTTCAAGTCTTGGCTGAATGGCCCGTGATTAAAAATAAGTGGGGGGATTGTGCCTCCTAGGTTGAAAACCCTTAAAACTGCCCGATATCCGTAGAATGGTCCTATCCCATAGTCTGTTCATACAGGGGATGCAATCAGGTTGCTGGGACATCCTGGGGTGCATTCAGGTTGCTAGGACACCCGGGATAGAGATCGAGATCACGTGGGATCTTATGATATTTCACAACTTAGACATCGTAACATTTCTCTTGCATTGCATATTGTGTGTTGAAATTATTGTCAGAGCCACTTGTTTGAAGCACTTGGCCTAATTCTCATACTTAAAATCAATGCATGTAGTGTAGGATCACAGACTACTGAGTAATACTCTGTGAGGATGGGAGAGAGTTATTATTTTTGTATGACACGACTGTACACTTCACACACTTATTATACTTATTACACAATTGTACACATATGTACTTTTCTCAAATACTGGAACATGAGTGAATGCCTTTCATCGAAGGTTTACTCATCCGGGCTTCTAGCTTATGGATGTTGTTTAATATTTTAGGTTCAGGAGCTTAGCCGCGACACGAGCAGACTCGGTTGGGTAGCGTACTTTGATAGACATATGGTATAATTTAGAATTAGATTTTACTTTATTTAGACTTGCTAGAGTAGCATATTTGTAATAGTTACTTAGATCTTACTAGAACCATTTAATCTTCCACTTATGTCTGTTGATCCACCTCCATAGCGATATGGGGTGAAGGTCGCAACTTAATCCGAAAATTCTAAATTTTTGGATTGGTTCGTGACAATGACATAGCATACCTATTATAATTCTCTTTCTTCTACTCCATAAAAACATGATAAAAAGTATTATTTTCTGGGTTGGAATACCATACAAGTATCGAGGTAAGTTAGATTAGTTGTTTATGATATAAATTATGGGTTTTTTTAAGAATTAAATTACATGGTAAGTGTGTTGATAAATTTATTATTTAAAAAGGACTTAATTATACAAAAATAGTATTTTATGGGCTTGTCTTGCGGCTCGACAGGAAAATCGGTATACCAAATAGTGTGCCGACCACTTTTCTATGAGTGTCGACAACCAATCGGTATACCGAATGGTATGCAGACCCCCAATTTAAATTATTTTGGTTTCTGGCCAAGGTGCCGAGGGAGGTCGGTATACCGAAAGGTATACTAACCCTCTGTGAAATATTTTTGAGCCTACTACCCAAGCTATCGAGGAATTAGGTATACCAAGAGGTGTAACGAAATTCTAATTAGCAGCCATGGGGTAGACCATAGGTATACTGAAAATTGAAGTTTCTCAAATTGACATGAAATTTTGCATACATTTTTATAAGACCTATTTAAGACTGTGTGGTGTTGAAATTGTATTTTAATGAATATTTTGTATGCATGGCTTATTGAGGAATATTTGCCATGTTTACCCAACATGTGAGATTTTGATTGGAATGGATATTGCTCAAGAACTCATTATGATCATGTTTTAAAGCTCAAATTACATCTACTCATATACACAAATTACTTGATTAGTTAATGTGCATAAATCACTTGCACAAAATATGCCTATGTGCATAATGACCTTCTTTTAGGTCTAATGCCTTGACTTGACCCCATAATTCCATATTGCTGGAATTTATGGCTATAATGAGTGTTATTATGATCTGTGAATCATAATATTTGTGAGGAAGTCTCGGATGAACTGATTTTATATGTATTGAGGGACTAACAATCCCAATAGACCAACCTTTTACATCTTGTTATGCTTAACAGAAGCTGCGTGAAATTCTGTTAGTAGATCAGATAATGTATGGTTCATGAGGAGATTTCACATTAGTGATGCCTTGGATATGTTCCTGTGATCCAAAATAAGAGTAGAGATTGTGCCCTTTAGGTCGCAGCCACTAAAAACTATGATGTGCACATGAAATAATCCACTATCATGGCCTTGTATGGGGGGATGAAATTCACATTGGTTGGACATCTTGGGTAGCTTGATTAGATATAGTGTGGGACATACACTATTCGAATGCCAAACAACATGCATATTGCATTCATATAATTGTACTTGAATCACACATAGTGATTATATATTTATTGTTGCATGAGCACGCATTGAATTACTTAATAACTGAACTAGCATATCATATTGCATTTGTAACAACACGAAAAACTGAAACAGAAAATTCTTTTTTATACAAGGGTATAATAGTAATTTAATAAGATAAGCTATATCCTTTAATACTTATAAACTACATACGGCCCTAATCTATATTATTATATTAAGACCATATATAAACACGTATAATAACATATTATAATGTTTAAGGCTTATATAATTAAGTGTTGGGCTTAATTAATGAGTCTTGGGCTTAATTAAAAGGAACTGCGCTTATAAACCTTATTTGGGCTTAAGTGATTAAATATAGATCTTAATTAATTAATTAGTTTAATGGGCTTAAGGCTCAAAACCACAACTTAAACTTAAAATATAATTAATCTCGTTTTTAATAAGAGCCTTATCGAAAACTTGAGTTAGAAAGTGACTAGGACTCCTAAACAGCTTAAAAACGAAGCCTACTAGTTATATTAGGATTCTACATTAAATAAGATAACAAAAGACTAGTTTAAGTAAGATTAGGATACTAAATAAGGATAAGATAGATTCTAATTAGAATAGGACCTAGAGATTTAAAAGAAGATAAATACCAAATTATCTATATAAGTACGAACTTAGATCTAAAGGCCATAATTTAGCTAGCTATATCAAACGACTAGGATTAAATAAGATAATTGAGGGATTGATCCTAAACTAATAAGGAAGCTAGATTAGGTAATAATTAGAACACATTAATCTAAGGATAAATAAACCTTAATCAATCCTAAGCTAATAGGATAAGAATAGATAAGGTAATTCAATTAAGATTAAGATAACTAAAATCAATGGTTAAGATTTCGTAGGAACATCTAAGATTAATCTAAGGGTTAAGATTAAAGATAAAAACTTAAAAAATCTGATTAGGATTAAAGTAGGATAAAACCAATGGATAACTCATACTAGATTTAGAACACTTTAATCCTAGGGCTGTAATTAAACTAATTTAATCTAAAGGCTATTAATGAAGACATAATCCTAAACTAAGTATAACTCTAAATCAACTAGACAACTATATTTACACTAGAGGGGACGTGTGAATCTTCAATCTAAGAGTGAGAGAGAGTGTGTGGAATATAGCTGGAGCTAGGATCTTGGAGAAGAAGAACAGTTCAGATTTGAACTGAGAAGAAGAAGAAGAAGATCCGACGAGCTAGAGCATGGTAAGTAATTCAACTATTCCTTATTTTGGATTTGGATTTAGGTGAGATGCCATATTCAGTGAATATGACATAGCACTTTAATTCAAACTCAAGAACATGTTGATTTTATTTAAAATCTTATACTTTCAAGCACGATCATCCTATTGAAGGAAAATTGGTATTTTTTTGGATTGATATTTTGACTAGGATTGTTTCGGAATTAGATTTAAACATGAGTTTATGTTGATGAAAAGTGCAAATTATGATTAAAAATACAAAAATCATGTAAAAACCCTGTCATTGGGCCAACTGACGACTTGCCGGCGTGTCAGTTAGTCCGCCGGTTGCACCCAGTTTGGTCCAGCAGCCCTACCGACGTGCCGGTAGCCTGCCGGGACCCTGCTGGTTCCCAAAAGGGAATTAGACTTTTCTGCCTAGCCTACCGGAAGGCGAACTGGCGTGCCGGTTAGCCTTCCGGTGGCCCTAATTTACTGAGACTTGAAACCAAGCCCCTGGATAGCCTGCCGGATGGCCAGCCGGTGTGCCAGCCAACCCGCCGGTGGCTACCCTGTTGTATTTTGTGGATTTTGTGACCTACTGCCTAGCCTGCCGGATGACCAGCCGGTGTGCCGGCCATCTTGCCGGCCAGCTACAGACCTTGTGACTTGTTTGTTTGGCCCCTGTCCAGGCTACCGGATGGCCAACCGGCGTGCCGGTCAGCCCAGACTGGGTTGATTGTTCTGAAATATTTGATATAAGTGTTGTTGATTTATTTGATTACTTGTATGATATTGATTTATGGTTATTTGATTTATTTGTGATTACTGTTTAGAACTAAGACATTTCCTGGATAACTTTAAGAAGGCAGTGAAAAATTTCAGAAGAAAGATCCAGGCCCAAGACAGGCCCATCTACCTCAGATTCCATAGAACCATCACTGATTGGACTCAAAATCAACAAATGGACTTGACTCCATACAATTTGATTAAACTTGGACTTGCATCTAATGAACGAGAAGAACCTGAGCCAGAAGCTCTAAACCCAAGAAAGACAGATGTCAATCATCTACACAGAGAACGTGCCATGATGCTTAACCAGATATTGTTTGAATTAAGAAAAATTAATACCAAATCAGAAATTAATGTTAATTATAAAACACCAAAGATCACCATCATCAGTAGGTTTCCTGATCTGATCAGTAAGGAAGATTCATTGATGATAGCAGAGTTTGAGGCCCCATTCAACAGCGGAGCTCTTGACGTGTCTCTATCAACCAACAAAGCACTTTGCAAGTTGGCAAGACAACAAACTAAAGAAGACCATCTTTGTCTTCTTTGCCCTAAAAAAGGAGATGCCTCATCCACGGCAGAGAACCTGCCGACAGAAAAGAAGACCTGAGATTAAAACAGGTGGACAACCAGGATGTTGCCGACAAAAAGGATGATCTAGATTAGATTAAGTATGGTGGAATCTTTTGTCAGCTTCAATCACTACCTACTTTGGAAAAAGCTGTCTGAAAAAAGATAAAACCACTTTCTATGTGGGGGAAGAAGGGTGAGTAGACACATTTATCTCCCACTAACTCTACTTTTGAGTGGCGATCCTTGAGCCACGCTTTTTAGCAATAATGTAGAAGGAGCCTCGTTCCTCCTATAAATAGGTTTGTAAGAGTTTGAGGGAGAACCATTGCTTTTCTCCAGAGTAGTCCCTCTGAGAGCCTATAGACACTCTCTCTGTATAATAACAATGAGTGACTAAACCCTTCGGGGGTTTAAGAGTCTGTATACTCTTTTGTTTTAATGAAGTCCATATGTGTGTTTGCTTTCACCATCTCTTTTCATCCTTAAGCAAAACCCGTGTATGGATTGAGTTGGCTGCGAACCTTAAAAAAACAGATGGCTAGAGAAGGCTGGTGATTCCTAATGAGGCACAATTCAGCGTCCGGATAAGAGGAGAGATCTGAAGTGGAAGGTAGTGGACCCATTAAAGCAAGCTATATATATTCTCTTAACCCTTATTTCAATTATCCGTGATAGTTTTCTTAGTTTTCCCTGAACCTGAAAAACAAAATTATGAGTTCTCTTGAAAGAAAACATTGGTTAAAAGCTGAAGCATCTAGACTTCAGAGAAAAATTATAAAAATTCAAGAAGA
>JAUPMG010136212.1:0-11365 GCA_031762675.1 Pachysandra terminalis
CAAGGATTTTTAATACCTAGCAAATTATACATTTTTAATATCCGATTATATCTTAGTTCATTTTGGCTAAGATATCGCTGCTACTTCCAGACTTCCGTCTGGAGTGAAGGTTACGGGTTTGGATTCGGGTCGCCTATGAGGTGTCCGGTTCGGGACGTGACAGTTTTAGCCCAAATACCCATTGGAATTGAAGAAAAACTCACCAGGTATGTTGCAAACTCTCTTGTTGTGCTTTCCTTCATCTCCAACTTGGTTTAAGATCCATCTTTGACCTCATCTAGGGTTTCTCGTGAATTTTCATCTAATTGTTGAAAATTTTAAAAATTTATTTCACTTACATAAGGGAAGGTGAATGAATCAGCTTGGGTTTAGTTAATGAAGTCTGGGTTCAGTCTGAACCTAGATCTGATCGATTACAAGTTCAGGTTTACAAGAGATGGGTTTCTCTTATTTCACTTACACAAGGGAAAGCCAATGACCTGGCTACCCATATTAATCAAACATAATTACCATCCTATCCTTCATATAAATTTTTAAAATTTTCAAGATCTTATAGGAACCTTATCGCATGGCTCTGCCTGAACTCACAGAGTAGCGGAAGCAGTTGAATGAGTTGTTGGAAGTGGGCTTTATTAGGCCCTCGAAAGCACCGTATGGAGCACCAGTTTTGTTTTAGAAGAAACATGATGGAAGTTTGAGACTATGTGTGGATTACAGAGTTCTCAAGAAAGTAATAGTGCACAACAAGTATCCCATACCATTGATAGTGGACTTGTTTAACCAGTTGGGTGGACTTGTTTGACCAGTTGGGTGGTGCAAGGTATTTTTCCAAGTTGGATCTATGATCGGGCTATTATCAAGTTCATATAGCGGAAGGGGATGAACTGAAAATCACGTGTGTAACGAGATATGGGGCCTTCGAGTTTCTAGTGATGCCATTTGGGATCAAGAATGCCCCAGTAACAATTTACATTTTCATGAATCAGATCTTCTATGATTACTTGGACCAATTTGCGGTGGTCTATTTAGATGTCATCGTGGTGTATAGCTCGACGCTGGAGGAGCATGTCGAGCACCTTCGGCGGGTGTTTTAGAGGTTGATGGACAATAACTTGTACTTGAAGAGAGAAAAGTGCTTCTTCGCCCAAGAACACATCCATTTCCTCGGAAACCAAGTTGGGGGAGGCAAAATGAGAATGGATATGGATAAGGTTAGGTCCATCATTGAGTGGAAAGCTCCTACCACTATTAGCGAGCTACACTCATTCCTTGGCTTGGCAAACTACTATTGCAAGTTCATTGAAGGCTATGCAAGGCACTATTAGCGAGCTACACTCATTCCTTGGCTTGGCAAACTACAATTGCAAGTTCATTGAAGGCTATGCAAGGCGTGCAACGCTTTTGATTGAGTTGTTGAAGAAATAACAACATTGGTCTTGGTCCTAGGAATGCCAAAATGCTTTTGATGATTTAAAGCAAGTTGTCATGAATGGGCCAGTTCTTGCTTTACCTGATCTTATGAATCCCTTTGAAGTGCAGATTGATGCTTCAGACTTTGCCTTGGGTAGGGTGTTATTGCAAAAAGGACACCCAGTGGTTTATGAAAGCCACAAGCTGAGTGATGCAGAAAGAGGGTACATGGGAGAAGGAATTGATGGTTGTGATCCTTGCCTTCGTGTGTGGAGGCACTACTTACTGGGTTCCGTATTTGTTGTGAAGACCGATAATGTTGCTGTGAGCCACCTCCTTACATAGTCGAAACTGACTGCTATGCAAGCTCGTTGGCATGAGCTATTGGCAAAGTTTAACTTTGATCTAGAGTATAAGGCTAGGCGTACCAATCAAGTTTCTAATTCTTTAAGCCTAAAGTCCGAGATGGCAACAATGACTTATTTAGCAAAGTTATCTGTCAGTAAGCTTACAACTGACTTGCGGGAGCAAATAAAGGAGAATCTAGATGGGGACCCATGGCCAAGAACATCATGCAATTAGCCAAAGAGGGCAAAACTCATTGTTTCTGGCTTGAGAATGACCTAATGTTGGGGGATTGTATGTGCCATGGGTTGGAAATTGGAGGAGGGTACTCTTGAAAGAGTTCCATGACACACTGTGGGCTGGTCATTCTGGCTGGCAAAGAATTTTAGCATTGTTGAAATAGGACTACTATTGGTTCAATATGAAAGACGATGTGATGGATTATACAAGGATGTGTCTCATCTGCCAACAAGACAAGCCTGACAGGAAGAAGATAGCCGGGTTGTTGAAGCCCTTACTTGTACCTACAAGGCTGTGGGGGAGTATGATCCCATTATTGTGATCGTGGACTGCTTCTCCAAATACGTTGTTTTCATTCCATCACCCACAAGATGCACAATAGAAGAGACCACGTACTTATTTTTCAAGAATGTTGTGAAGTATTCAGATGTACCCCAATCTATTGTTAGTGGCCGAGATAGCCGATTTACAAGCCTCTTTTGGTCATAACTATTCAAACTTCTCGAATCACAATTGGACTAATCTTCTGTTTATCATCCTCAAACTGATGGCCCAATTGAAAGATTTAATTCATTACTTGAAGACTACTTGAGGTACTTCATTAGTGCCAATCAGAAGGTCAGGGTGCATCTACTTGTTGTCGCCCAATTTTGTTTAAATTCTCAGAAGAGTTCTAGCACTAACAAAAGTTCTTTTGAGATTGTCACAAGTCAATAGCTACTACAACCCCACACGGTGGTTGAACCTTACATTGGTCGGTGCCCTAGAGCTTCCAATTTCACAAAGGAGTGGACAAAAAATGCCGAAGTTGCATAAACCTAACTCGAGTAAGCGTCCAAGTAGATGGAAAAATGGGATAATCAAGGATGAAGGCCGATGGAGTACAATGTAGGAGACGTAGTGCTTATCAAGATGATGCTCGAGCAATATAAACTTCCGAGGGGTGTTGATAGGTGCTTATTACGCAAGTATGAAGGACCATTCCCAATTCTGGCGGACATGGGCAAGGCAGCATACAAGGTTCAACTTCCTTCCTAGATCAGACTCCATCCAGTCTTTCATGTGAGTTGCATGAAGTCGTATCAAATTGATCCTAAAAATGCAACTCGCAACATCCAGAATAGACCAGCCATGGACGTAAAGCCGAAGAAATAGAAGATAGTAGAGAATGTATTGGTGGATCGCGTGGAAACCACATCAACCAGGCCTCAAAGGAAGTATTTGGTGAAATGGAAGGGCCTTAGAGATGAGGGAAACAATTGGGAGGTTGCTAAAGACTGGAATCCATCTAGAATTAAAGACAACTAGAAGTCAAAGTCAAGGCATACGAAAGCATGAAGTAAACATGGACATTAACCAAACAAGTGGGGGAGTTAGTCACAATCATTTTGTCCAGCTCAAATCAGTGCATGGCCTATGACCCGTGACTTGTGTTATTGTATTTACATATTATAAATAGCGTAATGGAGGTGATGGTGTGTCTGTAGCACTTGTAAATAGATAAATCTAGACAACCATGTAAGAAGGGTGTTTTACTGTGTGGGGCCCATGAGGAGGGTCGTATATGTACCATGGCTACCCCGTGTCCGAGTCCTTGTCCTCACGAGTCTATAGGAGAAAACAACTCATGAAAACTTCACATGTAGCTCAGGTAAGGCTAATATGATTGTACCAGCAGAGGGCATGTTTGCTCCTGCCAATAGACCAAAGGCTTATCATCCTCTTTGAGTAGGAGGAGCCAAGAAACAATGTGCCTAAGTGTGGTGCTACGCAGCTGTCCACCAAGTGTCCCAAACATTGTATGACTACGTTGCAACATTACTTTGGCATTCATAAGAGATCTTTTTGGTTGCCTTTTGAATTTCATTTGGTTGACATTCACTTCCTTGCTTGGTTCTCCATTATATGCCCTGGTGTGGACCATTGTTAGCAAAACGTGATACGTCAAAAAAACGGTCAAATACACAGAAACGTAAAAAATACTTTTAATAAATATATCGTGTTTAATACATATCTTGTTCAAAAAAACAAATTCAAAAAAATGTCAATCTATATATATATGTGTGTGTGTGTGTGTCTATGTCTATGTCATTTTATACGTGTATATATATATATATATATGCATGGTAATTAATAAAATCTTAAATGTATTATATTCAAAACTAATAGAGTAGAAGAGTCGGTTAAAAAAATAATAAATAAAAGTAGTTTGGGAGACAACTTTTTTATTTATTTTTGGTTAACTTTACTACTTTTTACTATTTTAAGGGTACTTTAACTTTATTACAAAAAAATTTAACTTTTTTTAATTATGTTTTTTTTCAAAAAATAAAAAAAGAAACACGTTTTAAACGTTGTCTCTAAAATAACGCGTTTTTTTTTTTTTTTTTGTCTTACATATAGTTTTAAACTAAACGTGTTTTTTTTTTTCCCAAAAAAATAGCGTTTAAAACGGCGTTTTGCTAACAATGGTGTTGTTGGTTGACTTGTTAGGCTAACGTGTTGACTGAATACCACACGGTCTCAAGGTCAAGATAAACCTGTGGAACGTGTAACTCCACCGCTTTCATCACATATGACCATCATCTCTAATATGATATCACCGTCACATCGTTGATACCATCACCTCTAGTGATGGCAATTACATTATCATCATTGCAGTTACCACTACAAGCACAACCATATTTGACGGTGACACGCCACTAGTAGTGGCAACACTATCATAATAACCATTTTTAGCAACGGTCACATCATAACCACCTCTCGTAGTGGCACCACCACTATCAGAACCTATAAACTGACTATTATCTCTGACAATATTACCTCTACATCCTTGCCACGTTCGCTACCAGAATTACCTCAAACAATATCATGATCACTACTATCACTATATCACCACCATTAAAATTACTTTTTTGGCAATGGTCACATCATAACCACCTCTCGTAGTGGCACCACCACTATCAGAACTTATAAACTGACTATTATCTCTGACAATATTACCTCTACATCCTTGCCACGTTCGCTACCAGAATTACCTCCACTTTTGGACATAACAACATTACCATCAACACTACCTATGACATCACCATCATATCTAATGATTGTACCATCAGATCACTGCCACAATCATAGCCATGGTTTTGGTCAATGCCATTTCTTATCTTGCTTCTTCTAAACAAATGAAAGTGAGAAATTCACATTTTCAATCCTCTTTTCATGCTTCTAATCAAGCAATATTCAAAATATCTTGAAAACATATTTCTTGAAAATCGAATTTGATGTAAATCACAAATGTTGGCTTTTAGTAGTACGACAATTATTGGAGAGAGTGCTTTGAGGGGATCCTTGGCAAAACGTCCTAGTATAGCTTTTGAACCGTTAAAGTAGATCTGCTCCCCCCTCTCCAGTGGTCTGCATCTTCTGGCGGGTCTTAGTGCATCTCCCTGACCTTTTCCCTTCCCTTAGTGCCCCCTAGCTCTGGTTCTCTCTCCCTTTCGCATACCCAAATCCCAACCTTGTCCTTCCCCTGCCCTCACAAATCCTCATAAATATCAGCTATAGCCTTATCTTAGCCCCAACCTTGTCCTTTCCTTGCCCTCACGAGTAAAACACTCGGATCCCCCTAACCTGAACCCTATCCAACCATGGAAAACCTCACTAACGATTTTAGCAAAATATTCATTCCAAAATGCCCAAAAGTTAAGTACACCCCCTCAGCGAAAGAACTCCAGAGGCTTGACGATCAATGGAGGTTCTTAATCATTGGGAGAATTTTCGATGAAACGCCTCACATTAACAGCATCAAGAGCACTATGGAGAGGATCTGGAAGCCTATTATTCCGTTCACGATAAGTGTCACAAAAAGAAACTATGTGCTCGTATCCTTGAAAATGGAGGACTTGCAGGGGATTCTAAACCATCAACCGTGGAGCTTCAACAGACATGTCAATACTTGGGAACGGCTCGGTAAGGAAGATGAAGTTTTTTTTTTCTTTGATCGGTAAGGAAGATAAAGTTGAAACGTTCAACTTCTCAAAGCTCACCCTTTGGGTCCAGATCCCGGATCTTCCCATGAAGTTTCTAGAAAAAAGTTAGTTCAATGTTTTATGTTTATGGCGGGTTTTGGTGATGTTGAAATTCTTGGAGATAACAATAACTACAAGGTAACGTGCGTCAACCTAACCATTGATCTATCTGCCCTCAATCTCTAGTAGTTATCTTGAACTCAAAGGAAAGGACTTGTGGATCAGTTTCTTTTTTGAGTCCTTCCTTACCTTTTGTTTATCTTGAGGTTCCCTTGGTCATGCCATTTGTGATTGCCCAAGCTCTTTGAGGCAAAGAACATTACCCAATCGGAGGTTGATTTGATGTATAGCCCTAACATGAAAGTCCCTCCTATGAGGAGAAAATACCTGATTAGTGTGCAGCACGGTCACCTTTAAGCGTATTATTTCTGATTATTAGTTTTAGAGTGGTGTTTAAATGAATTAATTAATGCATATTTTCTAATTGTGCAGGTTTGGGAGTGTTCAAGAAAATTCAGAGTAAGGACGGGTCGGATTAAGCTCGAAAAGAGCACAATCAGAAAGAAAGAAGACAAGCCAACTAAACCCGCCAGCCAAACCCGGTTCAGCCAAAGTCGTTATGAACCAAATGTTTGATTTGTTTTGAATAAGGGCGTTTTGACATTTTCCTAAGGAAAAAATGAAGGACCGATTTGGGAATAAACAAAAAGAACCAAATTGGCAAGAGGAGAAGAAGACCAAATTGGAAGAAAAGAAAAATAATTAAATTGAAAGGAAAAGAGGAGACCGAATTGGCATTCTCCTCAAATTGGAATAAAAAAGAACAAACAAAAGTGGCTAGTGGGGGAAAGAGAGAATAAAGAATTAGCTCAAAAGGCAAGAATCGAATAAGAAAGGACGAGGCCGAATGGAATTAGAAACAGAGTTGGAAAGAAGAAAAGAATTGGTTGCAATCCGAATTAGAAAAGAGGGAAGAGCCATGTGTGTGTTTCTGGGAATGGAAAGTTGGAGGAGATCATGCATCTAGAGCAGATCTAGAAGGGGTCGTGAGTTGGAAGTAGGGGGGAGTCTTGGAAAAGAGAGAACGTTGGAGGAGAAGAAAATTGGAGAAGAAGGAAGAAGAATGACAGAGAAGTCTTCAAGCATGGAGATCATCAGCACTTTGTCTCATTTGACATCCATGAGCGGCTAAACATCCTTCTAGGGTTTCAATGAAACCCTAGCCAAGTAACTTTGGGATTTGTCGATTTAATTTAGAGTTTTTGATATTGTTTGTATGGATTGCATAATCTAGAGAATTGTTCTTAACAATTGGTTCTATTGGTTTAATTAATTTCCATGTAATTATATTTCTTTCATTAAGATATATTTTCTTAGAAATTAATATTCAAATACTTTCAATTCTTGTAGTCTTGTTGGTGATGTTATGAAATGGTTTTATTGGAATGTGAAATTAATTTTTAGATAATCCATTCTTAGAGAAGACACGTTATTTTACAACCCTAGTTTAGTGTATACAACTTGTGCTAATCGAAGATAGGTTATGCTATGAGTTAATCTCCATTATCATTCTTGTAATTGGTGAGACTTGTAGTCAAAACTCAATTAGATGTATAGCCTTATCAGACCCTCTAGGTTAAATTGATTGCTCAAAATTAGAAGGTTAGTGGTGTATTTGAATCCCTAGACTTTCCC
The DNA here is from genome assembly GCA_031762675.1 of Pachysandra terminalis. Lineage (NCBI taxonomy): Eukaryota > Viridiplantae > Streptophyta > Magnoliopsida > Buxales > Buxaceae > Pachysandra > Pachysandra terminalis. Next base: position 7,719 of record JAUPMG010136212.1, read on the forward strand.
TATCTAAACAACTTCACTTTTAATCAATTTTATTTAATTAATTCTTAGTTTTAAATCATTAATCAATCTTGCTTCTAACTAATTTAGAAGTTAAATAACTTAATTAAGTCAACCATCTCAATATCTTGAATACAATACCTTTGTACTTATCGAATTACAATCGAACTCGTGCTCTTGACCGGTGTTCTCATTTTGAAACATCAACACCCATTTTCGTCGGAGCCTTTTTCTCGATTTGAGTCTTCCCCCAGCAAAGGCAGGAGTTTTCTAGTGAGAACCAGAACGAGGAGGTTGGAGGCTGGTCTCTGAGGCTTAGCTTACACGGCTGTGCCAGTGCAATCGAGCCAGGAGGCTTCGCCCTCGGACCTGAGAGACGTTGTGGTCAAGCTGCCTGAAGGGACAACTAGCTGCCATGCGCAGTCTGACCTTGCGTCCCCTCGAGTGTTGTGCGAGAAAATTGATTGTCTGACCGATTTCTCTGACATGGTGTCTGAATCTCGCCTTAACATTAATTGCAGAGCCTTAGGTTTACAATTGGAGGGGCCTACATCGTCTGAAGCACGTGGCTGAAGCATTGGCTGCAGCGTGCACCGATGCTCGCCACGTGCCCCTGAAGACTCTCGTTACGAGACCAACTAACGGAGATGAGAAGCCGTCGTCAGGACGGTGTATTTGAATTTGAAATTTGAAATTTGAAATTCAAATTTCAACCTTCCATTGATCTCCTTCTCCTCCCTCTTCTGATGGCCACCTTATCCTTCGCATCATCCTCTTCCTCCCTCCTCCTCCGCCATCACCACCGCAATGCCACCGGCCTTATCATACGCACCCCTTCATCTCTTATCCCACGCGCCCCCCCATGTCCATTAGAGCCTTCTCCGTTCCTTCACCTTCTCCTCCTCTCACTCAAGACGATCCCAAGAAGCTTGCTGCCCCATAAAGCCGTCGAGTACGTAAGCAGCGGCATGGTCCTTGGCCTCGAAACTGGCTCCACTGCTGCCTTCGTCGTTTCCAGGATCGGCGAACTTCTCAGTTCCGGCCAACTAAAGGACATCGTAGTCATACCACCTTGAAACCCACCTACGAGCAAGCTGCCTCACTGGGTATCCCTCTCTCTGTTCTCGACGACCACCCGCGTCTCGATCTTGCCATTGATGGCGTAGACGAGGTCGACCCAGAGCTCAATTTGTTGAAGGGGCGTGGTGGGGCTCTTCTAAGGGAGAAGATGGTGGAGGCAGCGTCCACGAAGTATTTCAAGACTCCGATCAAGGATGCCGGAGCAGCCGGGAAAGAGGTTTCGGCATTGGAAGGAGTAGTGGAGCATGGATTGTTTCTTGACATGGCTACTGCGGTTATTATTGCCGGGAAGGAAGGAGTGAATGTGAAGACAAAGTGATGAATCTTCTAATTGGGGGTGAGGAATTACGATCTCCCTTTTCATTAATTCCAATTTTTCATGATATATTTCAATTCATCTGGTGTCTCTGATTGATTATTTTGATGTTAATTAGAAATTTTGTATTTAGCAGAATGGAAACTTGAATATAAATGAAGAATTGTGAATATTTGAATGAAGCTAAATTATATCTGATGTTCAAGCACAATTGGGTATGTCTAAAGGGTCTCCTTAGAATAAATTCTGCTAATTTTGTTTAGATTTTTTGTTTGGCCCTCTGAGTTCCAAGTACTAAAACTAGGAATTAGAAAGCATAAACTATAGTTTCTTTTGCTTGAATGGGCACAGGCAATAGTGATCCAAGAGTAAAAAATTAATTTTCTGACATAAATGACCTTCTGTTATAAATCCATAGCAAAAAATTAAGTTGGTTTTAATACTTATAAAATTGAAATAAAAGACCTTCTGTTTCTATTTGAACATTTACCCTAAACTTTAGCACATATAGACCTGTAACAAAAAGTTGCTTGAAATCCATAAAATTAAACAAAAGACGTTTCTGTTTCTCCCGTTTGAAAATTTATTCTAAAGGCTTGCACACAAACCATCTTATTCTTATAAGTGATGAGGATCAAACAGCTGCTGAATGATTTTCATTCTTCGAGATATTGATTTTCACTACTTAGAATTTTAACTAAATTTTGGCTTTCCACCTTTGATCAAGCACCTTGGACTTGATTATCATTATGGGTTTATTGGTGCATGACTGATTTCCTTGGTATATGTTTTCTATTTTATTCAGGAATTGTACTCTGGTTGGTTGTGGATTTTGCTACTGTATGGCTTATAAATGTTAAAGTGCTTTTTTCGCATGATTTGTTTCTTTTCATTTTGCTTTTATGTTCCGAATTATTTCCTTTTGAGCTCTAATTATTCATTATACCTTTTTTTTAAAGGTTACTTGTATATCTTTTTCTTATTTTTAGTGATTGTTTCTTTTTGAGCCTTATGAGTCAGAACATGTTAATGCTCATCTCTTCAGGTTAAATGCTTTGAAGAAGTCTTTAGCCTTTAAAACATTGGTCCAAAATAAATACTTACCCTTTTGACACTTCCACTTGAGTCATGTATGTCTGTGGTATAAAATTGTGGGGTGGTTTTCTTGAATGTTGCACTTGCATTCTTAGAGGGATAAATAGTGGGTTCCTACCTTGTTACACTGATTATACACACACTTGTATATGAATGTATATGTTTGTATGTGTTACACAAACATATACTGTTGTATTAAGTGTGCTGGTAGTATATCGCAATTATTAACTAATTGCCAGGTAGCTGTAGTTTGACTAATCTAAATTTGATACTTGTGACCAGAATATCATGAGAAGAAACTGGAATCGTGTCCAAACTTTTTTAATTGATGCATCCTTGTTAGTAATCTCATTCTTCCTGATGACTTTAATAGAGCTATAGTGGGTCGGATCTTGTTAGTAAAATGTTTTTCATGAGTTTGGTCATTGTTGTTTGAATTGTTCGTCTCAGTTTCTTGTTTCTTCAACCAGAGACTTGAGCCAATATCTTGGAGGGAAGTATGATGACATTACTGTGATCGTTGCCAATGTTGTCACACATGTGGAGTACTTGAAGAGGTTCAGAGGACTGAAATGAAACAGTATCAGATTTCAGACTTATTTATTTTTCTTCTGTTAAGTATTCTAGTTGCTTAGGAAGAGCATATGATTACGGACTTATTTCTTTTTCTTCAACATTCTTTTTAGGGAGAATTAGCTTTGTAATATTTTTTTTATTTAATTTGTTTGAATTCATTTGTATAGATTTTCTTGAGGGGTAAGGTATTTACGTCCCCCCATATCTAGGTGTAATTTATTTTTTTCAATTAAGGAACAGGTCAGGGTCTACCTCAACCTCCCTCTTATTGTGGAGGCTTTACCCCTAAAGTATATGATTTGAATTTTCTACTTTGCAAGGTCTATGATTTGAAGGTGTAGGACTTTTCCATTTCTGTTGCTCAGTAACAGTTCAGAATGCAAATTCTGCTATTTAGATGACACTGAGAATGTATAATGGACCTACTATTTAGATGACAATGCAAATTCTCTGCAGCTCATTACTTGCGACTAAAGGAATTCTACGTTTGGGTGTTGAATTCTAGAAAAAAAAAAATTCTGATTTTCCTCATGTAGCTTTGTTGCCAATCCATAGGAAAAGCAGAGGTTTAGTAAACTTAATA
>JAUPMG010136223.1:0-11365 GCA_031762675.1 Pachysandra terminalis
AGAGTCACCACAAGAATCAAGCGACGTAACTCTCACCCCCTCACCAGGAGGTGGTAAACAAGTAAGTAAACAAGAGCAAAAGTAAATAGAATTAAATGTAATTCATTATCGAGCCCAAACGGAAGCATAAGTGTGTGGGAACCTCCTATCCCAATCCATCCTCGTATCTACAGAGTGCATAGCATAACCAGAAGAAAGATCCCCGAAGGGTGAGCTACACAGCTTGAGAGTAAATCCACAATACTTGGGCATTGACCCAAAAACACTATCCAGTAAATATACGCAACAGAAATATAAGGGGAACAGATATGAAGAGGTAAGAGCTTACCCTCACCTGTATTGGATAATCTGAAATAGTAATCCAACTTCTACTAGTACAATGGAGAATAAGTCAAAACTTAACATATGCAAAGACTTACTAATCATTCAACAATACAATACATCCATTTAACCACAAATGCTAAATGCAGTTCTCTCATCCTGAACTCACAAGTCCAGGTGTTCTATCTATCAGTCTTGACAATCCTACATACTAATCATGCGAAATGCTCCATGAACATACATAGGGATATCTAGTTCCCTTTCACAATTATAATCATTCACAACCATAAATAATATGCATCTAATGTTTTTGTCACGAACTCTGGAGATCAATGCAAGATCCGGACTGTAACACCATGCATCTCATTTTGTGAGCCATGGCCCCTTTCGGGCTAAGAATACCTCGCCAATTCTGTGTGTACAACACAGTTTTAAGGGACTTGCGACCCTCGGGAATTCATTCCCCGCTTTTATTTTTAACCGGGGCACAGCATCTCAACAAGATAGTCGATCCCTCCGTGACATTCTTCCCAGTTCAAGACACCAAACATTTCAATTCAAGGACGATATCACGTCAGGGCCTATTGGACATCTTTGGTCCTCACCTGGTCTTTCCCATTAGGCTTATCCATTCACATAGTCAATTACGTTACTCAATCCCGAGCAACACCCAAGGGTCATCCTGACCATGGGTCCAATAATCTGGGTCTCCATATTACAATTGATCTAATTTAGATAATGCAAAAGGAGAAAACAATTCATTGGAAAAGCAGTGGCATCCAGTCATCACATCATACCAATGGATCTTTGCACATCCATGCCATTCAGTCATGCAAGTAAAACATGAACTCAGGAAGATCACCATCACATTTCAGCCATCATATGCATTATCACAAACATACATTTACAAATCCATAGGCCACCACAATAGATTAAAACAATGATTCATAATGATAGTTTAACATTTATCAATTTAACTAAGCATTTCAGGCGTAACTTCCTTCACTTTAATTCATGATTTCATGTTCATCCTGGTATGTGGAGTAATGCACTCCCTGCCCTCATCTCTCCTTCATTAATAGAAGAAAATCACCTTCGGTGGGTCCGTTGGAGGGTCCGACGGATCCACCAACAGGGAAATAGTACGTCGGCAGACCGACCACTCACCGACGGTCACCTATACTCAAACAAGGAAATGATTTTGATGGCACCCTCGGACCATGGGGACAATCATCGAAAGGGAATCGGTGAGTGTGTCAGTGGGTCCGACCACTTACCGACGGTCACAACACTTAACATCATAAGGTTTGGTCGGCGGGTCCTCCGGGGTCCCCCGGTACTCCCCGACCTCTTCGTCGGTGAGTGCGTCGGTGGGTCCGATCACTCACCGACGGACTCAGATAACATAAGGGAGGTCTCTGTCGGTGACTGCGTCGGCAGACCGACCACTCACCGACGGTCTGTAATGTTCAAGACATGTTCCTATCGACGAGTGCGTCGGCGAACCGAGCACTCACCGACAGTCGGGATTCTTGGTTTTTTAGTCCACATTGAGGGCTACAGATATCCATGGGTCTAAAGGGGTTTTCCTCAAGGATTGAAGGGAAAACCTAAACAAGGATGAAGATCTAATTTCTAACATTCATACACACAAAACAACCATTTAAAAAATTTTGGGTTTCAATATCGCAAACCCTATATCACACAATCTATGTAGAATCATGAACAAGCATTTCTTTGGGAAGCAATCTAATCACACAATACAATATGAAATCTCTAACATTCAGCATATTAACAAGTTGAGTTTAATCTCATGCATGATATTAATTACATTATCTTGAATAGGAGACAAGCACATATAACCAGAAGAATGTTTGAGTTTAAATGCTCAGGTATTGAGGAAAAACTCACTTGCATTGATGGTGAAAATTAGTTCCACCAAATCTTATCTTCCTCCATAATTCCAGCTCTAGGGATTTTTTTGTTCTCCCTCAAATTCCAACAACATTAAATGTTCAACACAATAAAGAGAGCATTTATACTCCTCTCTTAGGGTTTAATGTCTTATGGGCTCAAGTTTTGGGCTGCCCAATGAAATTTTGAAATTTTCCGGGTCACTACACATACTTGGCAATATTTTGCCATATTTGCTATATTTGAAAAATCTGAAAATTCTAGAAATTTTAAACTTTGGTTGAAAATATCACTGTAGGAATCACTTTTTGACTTGAATGTTGTGTCTAAAGTCAATAGGGAAAGATTCTAAGCACATAGGTATTTAAAGTTGAATTTTAGTTTTATCCTATGATAATACCCTACTTTTGCTTGCATGATCACACTTGCACTAGAACATGACTTATGAATGCATGCGAATGTAGTTTTAGAGAACTTTATGTTCTTTGATTTTCTAAGTTCAAAGAATATTGCTCTTGCTCTTATATATATAAGTCTCTTTAAAAACAAAAACAGAAAACTCAACCATATTTATAATTCACTAAGTAACTGGGCTTCTTTGCCTCTTACAGCATGGAGTGTTCACGTAAAAAGGTGGAAATTTATAATGGTTGATAAAAAAATTTTGGTTAAGCATGTAGTGACTAGTCTAGCTTGGTAGCCCAATGGACTTGAGTTATTAGATCCTTTGGGGTGCTTTTCACCTAATGACCTGAACCAACTGGGACGGGGTCATTGATTGAAAGCTTTCTAAAGGGTTCCTTATGCAGCTGAATGAGAGCTACACATTGCACATGTCACGTGTATTGCATAAGAAAAAAAGAGAAGAATAATTAAAAATAATGAGAGCATAAGTAGTCTATTTTTGAGAACTTATTTAATCTTTGCATCTTTATTTTGACATGACTATTTAGCATTTATTTCATGATTTGTGTTTTCACTTTCACTTGCATGTATTAAATTGCTTGGGTATGGGCATTTGAATAGGATAAGATTAAAGTTTAGCTTTTGATATATTGTGGAGTCAAAGAATCAATTCTTAGGGATTTAGATTCAATTCATTTAGTTAATTTCTGACTTCCTATTTCTTGATATGATCATCTGAGTTTGAAATTTTCTGATGGCAATTATGATTGATGAGTTTTAATGAAGGCATTAGTTTATTCTTCCTTTGCTCGAAGACTAGCAAAGTGTAGGTTTGGGGGTGTGATTAGTGTGTAACACTTATACTTTTTTTACCTATTACTGTTGCTTACTAGTCTTACAAAGATATGAATGTGAATGAATTAATGCATCTTTGCTGTTTTGCAGGTTTGATAAGGATGAGGGAGATATGGCTTTAAGTAAGTCAAATAAGCTTCAAGTCGTGAAAGAGGAGGTGATCAAAGCCCAATTACACCTTGAAGCCCATAGAGGAAACCCACGATGGAAGCCCAAGTGAATCGCTAAGAACCAAGTCCAAGTGCAACTCAAAAAGAAGCCCAATTTTACATAGTCGATCGATCGCACTAGGATCGATCATACTACGATCGAGCGCATATTTGAGATCGATCGCAGCATTGGTGCGATCAAGCGCACACGCACAATAATAGTTGCCTGTATGATTAGGAGTTTTAGTCTGTTTGTGATTTGTCGTCTATTATTTTTGGATAATTATTAGATTAGGAAAACATGTAATATAAGACTATGTGTGGTCGTATAGATTAGGATGAAATGACTAAGAGTTTGAATTGGATTGGGAATTGTGAGTTCTTGTCGTGTTCATACTGTTCTTCACGTTCTTCGTTGTTCTTCGTGTTCGTGCTTGCTGGAGCGTATGCTGTGCATGGGGTTGATCTTTTACACCCTTGTTGAAGATCAAATGTCCATGAGTAGCTAAACTCCCTTGTGGAGTATTGATGTAACTTCTAATCTTATTGTTATGGTTTAATTTCATGGGTTTTTAGGCTTTTTAATTCACTGTTTGTTGATTGCATAATTAAGAGGATTTATAGAAATCGGACTTTAATATTTAATAATCAAGTCTAATAGAATGGTTGGCCATTAGTTTTGTTAGGATTGAACCCAAAGTATTCCTATTTTCCTATTGATGAGTATGATAGGATTTCATAGGCCACGCCTAGGGAAGACGGGTTGTACTATAAGTAGATTAGTTAGTGTAGGTAGACAATCCGTGCCAACCGAAGATGGGTTATAGTTATCCCATATGATAGTGTGAATCATGCCTAAGAATTTGATAGCTTATGCCTAGAGAAATCGAAAGATAGGCAATGCTTATTCTTAGCATGTTACTTTTTTGGGATGTTGTGTGTGCTTGTTGCCATAGAAATCTGTTTTCAAACAGTGAATTAATGCCTAGGAATTCATGAGATTGCCATAATCAAAAGGGTTAGAGGGATCATCAATACTCGGCTATTTTTCCCATCAATTAATTCCCTTTACTTTAGTTTAATTAATTTTTAGAATAGATCACAATTTCCCTTTTCTTTGCCTAATTAATTTACTTAGATTTTAATCTTATAATATAACAAACTAAACCCATTCAGTCCTTGAGGATCGTCACCCTCAAAATAGCCCTATCCTACAAGGATTCATCCTATTGCAAGTGGTAATTATTATTGCACACATCACCTAGATTTAGAATGTAATCTTAGAGAACGTAAGGCCCAGAGAGACTCTAGCTTGGTTGGAGAACATACAACTATTAAAATGAAACCAGAAGAAGAAGAGAGACCCATTTTGCTTAGGGATCATTATATCCCTACTACTTACTCCTCTCCTTCTTGTCTTCAGTTGTTGCAAGTTGCGGCACCTCATTATGAAATTAATTCCAGAATCATACAAATGCTTCCATCTTTTTATATACCTAATAATGAGGATCCTTACAAGCACCTCGATGAATTCCTTGAAATCTACTCTACCCTTAGAATGCCGAATTTTTCCAAGGATGCTTTAAGAATGCAACTCTTCCCCATTTCACTAAAGGACAAAGACGAACATTGGCTGAATTCCTTGGAGGCTAATACTATCACAACATGGGCATGGGCTCAAATGCAACATGAATTCCTTAGGAAGTATTTCCGTATAGGAAAGACCAACTAGATTCGGAAACCTATCACTAGCTTCTCCCAATGTGAAGGGGAGACATTTCATGAAACATGGGAGAGACTTAAAGACTTACTTAGGAAGTTCCCACACCATGCCATTCACAAATGGCAACTTGTACAGTGCTTTTATGACGGTTTGAGTGAACCACATAGGCAGATGGTTGATGCTTCATGTGGTGGCACTTTTGTGCTTAAAAGTGAAAATGAAGCATGGATTCTCTTTGAGAATCTTTGTGAAAACTCTGTACAATATGCTTCAGCGAGTCATAGGACAATTTTCCCTAAAGCCCCTAAGAACGAATGTCTCTTTGAGGTGAATAACCCATCAGATGTGACTACTAAGGTGGATGCATTATCATGGAAGCTAGACCAACTTATGGCAGCTAGTTTCGCCCCTATCACTCCACCTCACACGTCCATCCCGATTGAACCATGTACAATATGCTATATTCCCTCGCACCATACTAGAGATTGTGCTACATCGGGATAGTTTTCTAATATGTCTCATGAGCATGTAAATGCTTCCGTCTCCAAACCGGGCAATGATCCATACACAATCACTTACAACCTGGGATGGAGGAACCATCCGAATTTTTCATGGCGAGCCCAAGCGCCTGAAAATTCACCTCCATCTTATGGTATACAAAACCGTACAACCATATCCTAATAGTCAATATTTCCATCCATCTACCAATTATAGCCCTGCTCAGCAGCACTATCAATCAGCACCTCCTCCTACTAAGAATTCTTCTTTTCATGAAAGGGTATTGGCTGCTCTTAGCAACCTTGAAGCAAATACACAGTTGCTGAATTCCCACTCTCAATCCATAGCAAAGCTAGAAACCCAAGTCGGGCAGATAGCTAATGCACTTACTAGAAGAGAGGAAGGGAAGCTTCCTAGTTAGCCAATGGCCAATCCTAAAGAAAATTTCATAGTAGAGGGGAACACTTCCAACTGCTCTAATCCTGAGCAACTCCATGCTATTACCACAATGGGAAGTGGAAAAGCGATTGATAATAGGGTAGAGGAAGAAAAGATTGAGGAAGTTGACGCAGTCCCAATTGTAAATCTTAAAGAGTCAACTATCCAAAGGGTGAGTGATGAAGATCCTTCTCCTATCACTCCTGCTCTTGAGATATCATATGAGCCTCGTGCTCCCTTTCCTCAATGCCTCAAGAAGCCCTCTTATTTTAGGAAACAAGGAGAGATGAACCATGACGTGATGAAGGTCTTCAAACAAGTGAAAATAAATCTTCTTCTCCTTGATGCTATACAGCAGATTCCCTCATATGCTAAGTTTCTTATGGACCTATGTACTCAAAAGCGTAGAACTAGGAGTCATACTCCTCAAAAGGTCCGTCTCACCAAGTAAGTATTTAAATAACTCAGGATCCTCCCAAAAATAAGATCGAACTTGGTTAAAGAATCGATCATTTTCTTGTTTAAACAACTAAGAAGGAGTCTTACCTATTGCTAGGTAATTGAAAATGTCGGCATACCAAGGCATCCCTTTTGTAGTAATCTCAAACAGTTGCTCATCCGGAAAGGAATCATGAACTAGAATAGACTGAGAAGACTCCGGAAGGATTCGGGAAAGGTGGTCTGCCACGACATTCTCACTTCCTTTCTTGTCCTGTATTTCTAATTCAAACTCTTGTAACAAGAGTATCCATCTAATCAAATGGGGTTTGGTTTCCTTTTTGGCCAATAAGTATCTAAGCACTGCATGATCTGAATATATAATCACCTTGGAGCCCAAAAGATAAGAGCGGAATTTCTCCAAGGCAAAAATAACAGCTAGCAACTTTTTCTCAGTAGTGGTGTAATTCACTTGAGCGTCCATAAGAGTTCGATTAGCATAGTATATGACATGTGGGATTCTGTCGACTCGCTGTCCCAAGACTGCCCTTAACGCATAATCTGATGCGTCACACATGATCTCGTAGGGAATAGTCCAATCAGGGGGCATCATAATGACAGCAGAAGAGAGTAGGTATTTCTGCTTCTGGAATGCCTCTAGACAAGCTTCATCAAAGTCGAAAGTAGTATCCTTGGCAAGAAGGTTACACAAAAGTCGTGCTATCTTGCCAAAGTCTTTGATAAAGCGGCGATAAAAGCCGACATGTACGAGAAAATAGCGAATCTGGCTCACTGAAGCAGGAAGTGGAAGACTAGAAATCAATTCCACCTTCGCTCTATCTACCTCTATCCCTATTTTAGACACTATGTGTCCTAAGACTATCCCTTCCTGAACCATAAAATGGCTCTTCTCCCAACTCAGTATCAAATGTGTCTCCTTGCAAAGTTGAAGCACAAGGGATAGATGATGGAGATACAAATCAGAAGAGGATCCAAAGACTGAGAAGTCGTCCATGAACACCTCTTGAAACCTCTCAGCCATGTCCGAGAAGATAGACATCGTACACCTTTTAAATGTCACAGGTGCATTGCACAACCCAAAGGGCATGCGTGTATATGCAAAAGTACCGTAGGGACATGTGAAGGTCATCTTATCTTGGTCTTTGGGGTCAATAGCCACTTGATTATAGCCGGAATAACCGTCTAAGAAACAGTAGTAGCTTTGACTTACCAGACGCTCTAGGATCTGATCAATAAATGGAAGTGGAAAGTGATCCTTCCTCGTACCGGAATTCAGTTTCCGGTAATCAATACACACACACACCATCCTGTGGTAGTGCATTGTGGGACTAAGTCTCCCATAGAATTCTCTACCACTGTAATACCCGATTTCTTGGGTACCACCTGGGTAGGACTGATCCAGTTGCTATCAGAGATGGGGTATACAATACCCGGATCAAGCAACTTTATGACTTCTTTCATAACCACCTCCTTGATGTTAGGATTCAACCATCGCTGCTCCTCTCGGGAAGGTCTAGCATCATCCTCTATACGAATGCGGTGCATACAAATAGAGGGGTCAAATCCTTTCAAGTCTGCCACACTCCATCCAATGGCCTCCTTGTGCTCTCTAAGCATAGATAGCAGTCTACTTTCCTGGTCTTCTTGCAAATCAGATGCAATAATGACTGAGAGAGTGTCTTTTAATCCTAAGAAGGCATACTTGAGCTTGTTAGGCAGTGGTTTAAGCTCAAGTTGTGGTGGTGACACAAGGGATGGAATGGGAGGGGTACTAGAAGTCGGAGGCAAGGGCTTCATTGGTATTCTCCGGTGGATGCTGAAATGCGTTGAAGATGTTCAGTTTTACCGTCGTATTCCCAAAAGACAACTCCATCACTCCAGTCCTACAATTGATGCAAGCATTAGCTGTAGCCAAGAAGGGACGTCCAAGGATGATAGGAATATGTCTATCAGGAATATGATAAAGTCTACCAGGAAGTAAAACTATCAACTCGTATAATCACATCTTCAACGATGCCACGCGGTTTCTTAAGAGATCTATTTGCTAGCTGCAAGATGACCATCGTAGGCTTTAACTCTCCTAAGTCAATTTGCAAGTACACCGAGTAAGGAAGCAAGTTCACACTAGCTCTCAAGTCGAGGAGAGCTCTCTCTATCTCATGGTCTCCTATAAGATAAGAGATGGTAGGAGCTCTAGGATCCTTGAACTTGGGTGCAATGTGGTGCTGAATGAGAGAGCTAGCTTCCTCGGTGAGTCACTCCTAGTCTTACGCTTTTGGGTACAAAGGTCCTTCAAGAACTTGGCATACGAGAGAATCTGCTGTATAGCATCAAGGAGAGGAAGATTGATCTTGACTTGTTTAAAGACCTCCATCATGTCTTTAATCTTCTCTCCTTGCTTCCCAAAGTAAGAGGGCTCCTTGAGTCTTTGAGGAAAGGGAGCACGAGGCTCATATGGTCTCTCAGGAGCTGGATTGATGGGAGAAGGGTCTTCATCACTCCCTCTTTGGTCAGTTGACCCCTTAGGATTTTCAATGGGGGTTGGGTCAACTTTGTTAATCTTATCCTCATCTACCTCATTTTCAATCACTCTCCCATTTCTCAAAGTGGAAATAGCATGTAGATACTCATGGCTAGAGCTACTAGAAGTGGTCCCCTCAACTAAGAATTGCCCTCAGGATTGGCCAGACTAGGAAGCTTCCCATCCTCTCTTCTATTTAGTGGATAAGCTATCTGCCCAACTTGGGTTTCTAGCTTAGCTATGGATTGAGAATGGGAATGCAGCAATTGAGTGGCTGACTCAAAGTTGCTAAGTGCAGCCAATACCGTTTCCTTATAGGCATATTCTTAGGAGGAGGTGGAGCTAACTGGTAGTGCTGCTGGGAAGGCCTATAGTTGGTAGATTATGGGTTGCATTGAGTAGGATATGGCTGCACACGAGGTTGCATACCATATGATAGAGTTGAATTTTCGGGTGCTTGGGCTAGCCATGAAAAGTTCGGATGGTTCCTCCATCCCGGGTTGTAAGTATTAAAGTTTGGATCATTTCCCAGTCTGAAGAACGCAGCATTGACATTCTCATGAGATATGTCAGAAAACTATCCCGAGGAAGGACAATCTCTAATCTGGTGTGAGGGACTATAGCATAAGGCACATGGTTCAGTTGGAATGGACATATGAAGTGGAGGCACAGGGGCAAAGCCGGTTGCCATAATCTGGTCTAGCTTTCGTGATAGTGCATCCACCTTACTAGTCACATCTGATGGACTAGTCACCTCAAAAAGACTTTCAGCCTTAGGGGTTTTAAGGCCCGATGCCCTCCTACTAGCAGAAGCATGCTATACCGAATTTTCACATAGATTCTCGAAGAGATTCCATGCTTCATTCTCGCTTTTAACATAAAAGTGCCACCACATGAGGCATCCACCATCGGCCTTTGTGGTTTACTTAAACTGTCATAGAAGCACTGTATAAGCTGCTACTTAGGAATTTGATGATGTGGGCATTTTCTAAGTAAGTCTTTTAATCGTTCCCAACTCTCATGGAATGTCTCCCCTTCCACATTAGAGAAGCTAGTGATAGCTCTCCTGATTTGGTTGGTCTTTCCTATGGGAAAATACTTTTTAAGGAACTCGTGTTGTAGTTGAGTCCATGTGGTGATAGTATTTGCTCCCAAGGAATTCAGCCAATACTTGGATTTATCCTTTAGTGAGAAGGGGAATAGCCGCATCCTTAAAGCATCCTCGGAAAAATTCTGCAATTTGATGGTAGAGCAGATTTCGAGGAACTCATCGAGGTGCTTATAAGGATCCTTATGGTTACGTCCAAAGTAAGATTGAAGCATTTGGAGAATGCTGGAGCTAATCTCATAGTGGCTTGCCGCGACTTGAGGCAGCTGACTGCATGAAGGAGAGGTTTATGTGTTAGGGATGTATTGATCCCTAAGCAACGTAGGCCTCTCTTTTGCTGCTGGTTCCATTAGTTCTAGTGTTTTTCTTCCTAACAAGTTAGATTCCTTTAAATATTTTCTAAGAGTCCGTTCTAATTCTTGGTTGCAAGAAACAAGTCGTAGGGCCAAAGATCTCAAACCTAACATGCATCAGTAATAGTAAAAATCCTAAAAAAGAAAATTAAACTAAAATACCTGGCTGTGATGGCTGCTGGAAGTTAATTTAGCAATTTTTGGGCAGTTCTATTGCACAGTCGCTCGATCGCACTTACTTCTGCTTGATCGCAAAATTTGGATCGATCGAATTTTCGTTCGATCGCTTTTCCGCTCGATCGGTTTTCCGCTCAATCTTTTGTGCAATCAGAATCCTGAAACAGACACAACACACAGCCGTAAAAAGAAATAAAAAAATTCTAAACTAAAATCTAACGAATTCTAATAGACTTAATCTAACAAAATTAGTAATCTAAACCATTAACATTCCCCGGCAATGACGCCAAAAATTGATGTGTTAATTTATAACCACTCGCAATAGAACGAATCCTTGAAGGATAGGGCTATTTTGAGGGTGTCGAATCTCAAGGACTGAATGGGTTTAATTTACTAAATTACCAGATTAAATCTAAGAAAATTAATTAGACAAAAGAAAAGGGA
>JAUPMG010136234.1:0-11365 GCA_031762675.1 Pachysandra terminalis
AAATGGCCAAAGGTTGAAACCATACGTTGAGGGCATTGGGCAAACAGGTGATGTGGAATCTGTCAATTTGACAGATCTCGTCTATGTTGACTGATAGGAGTCATGCCACGTTTAGCTAAAGACGTAAAACAAAGCGCTTAATGGGAGGCAACCCATGTTAGTTTATGATTAGTTTATTTCTTGATTAGTTTTTCGATTAATTTAGATTAATTTAGGCTAGGTTAGGTATTAGAGCCCCTAGGTTAGGTTTAGATTCAATTAGGCTAGCTAAGAGAGGTTCACTCGTCCAGGAGGCATTATTTCCTGCAGATTCAGAATCTGCAGGACATTGTCGATCGATCGCTTGTTGCTCGAGCGCCATTGTCGATCGATCACAATTGTCGATCGAGCGACAATCGCAGACGGAGAACTCTTTAAAGTCGCTCGCGCGACTGCGTTTTTTCTCCTCTTCTTCGCATTTTAATTGCCTCTCCTCCTTCTTCTCCAAGGTACCATCTCGAAGCTTCTTTTATGTATTTTGCGTGGATTTGACATAGATTTGCATCATCTTAACAACTTTATTGGGATCTAGGGATCGTTTTCATGATTTTTGACCTAGGGTTTGATTTTTCCCTATTTCTTTGATTAGGTCGATTTACACTTGTTCCTAGGCGATTTGGGCCTTATCTTTCATCCTTCTACTCGATCTAGGCTTGATTTGGGTTATTGTTCACTATATTTGGAGATTCATAGCGTTTTTGAGAGATTTGGGGATTTTTCCTAGGGATTTTCATTCCGATTTGGGCATTTTTGTTGTTCCCCATTTTCTATTATTATCTAGATGACCAGGGCACGAGAGCCTTTTGTTTCGCAAGATTGGGAGAATCGTGATCTTTTACCTGAGATGTCGTTCCAGGTTCGGGACGTTTTTCGCAACCACTCTGACACAGAGTGGGCTGTGAAAGCGTTCCGACAACGGAACCTCTCCACTATTTTTGATCCCGCTAGTCCTGTCACTTATCCCCATCTAGTTAGACTGTTTTATCAGAACCTTCAGTTTAGTGACGATGGCGCACTCACGACTCGGGTCGATGGGATTTCTTTTCCCATTACTGAAGAGGCTATTGTAGAGGCCATCAGATGCCCACTCACCAGCCCACTTTTACGGGATGGCTCCCCGCAGTTTCCTGACCTCCCTACGGATTTATCCCTTGAGAGGATGATACGAGAGTTGTGCGATGGTCGCTACG
Organism: Pachysandra terminalis; assembly: GCA_031762675.1. Classification (NCBI taxonomy): domain Eukaryota; kingdom Viridiplantae; phylum Streptophyta; class Magnoliopsida; order Buxales; family Buxaceae; genus Pachysandra; species Pachysandra terminalis. Next base: position 1,230 of record JAUPMG010136234.1, read on the forward strand.
GTGACTCCAAGCACACCTGCACCACACGTTCCCTCCTTCCACCACGATTGTGGTTTGTAGATTCTGTTCTACAGCGTCATGTGTGTCCTATGGGGCACAGGACGCAGCGCAGGGGGCTATTTTTGGAGTCATTCTACGCTTTCCATTTCGGCTATTGGATCAGCATTCCCCTGCTTATTTTAGAGATGATCATCATCGCATGGGAGGGCCTGGTGGATGGGAGATCTTCACGGCCGACTTCGATTCCTCTGCCCTTTCCATTTTTAGTGTCCCGATTGCTCGTCGCTAAGGTCTTTTCGATCGACGAAGACGACGAGCCATTCGTCACTATTGAGTCCTTCAGACTAGCTCAGTGGCACCTTAGTGTGTCCCATTTGGGCCATCAGATTGTTCGTAGTCGTCGCGAGCCCCGACCAGTTGGCGTTGGACCTTCGCGGGCTATTCCACAAGCAGAGGAGGAGTAGCCGCCACAGACTCCACCAGGCAGACGGAGGAGGACGACTGCACCTCGTGGTTCAGAGGATGTCCACATGGAGGAGGCACCAGCACCAGCTTCCGCCTTAGCACCAGCACCAGATTCAGGCCCTTCCTCATCAGCAGCACCGCAACTCGAGCTGATCACATGGGTCCGGATGCCACCCGGCCAGTTACTCTAGCTGAGTATTGGTGGATCCAGGACCAGATGGCCGACATCCGATGTGACATTTTGGGTATTCAGAGTGGGATGTCGGCTATACAGTTGGAGATGCGAGACCGGATGGATTCACTTTTTGCCGTGGTCCAGACCAGCTTAGATCGTCAGGCTGAGACATAGGAGTGGCTTCAGCGCATTTATGGCCAGGACACCGATTCCTCACCTTCTCAGCCACCGGCATGAGTGCATGATTGTATTTTTCAACTCAAAAGAGTTATTATGTTCAGTATGGTTGCCAAACCTTCTCTGGAGCTTCGCATTGCGGCTAGTCAAAGGTCAGACCAAAGGTTACAGTTGCTAGCTGCTGATGACAGGAACCCAGAGTGGACAGTACATGCAGATGAGTTGATCAGATATCAGGGCAGACTATGTATGCCAGATGATCAGCAAATCAGGAGAGAGATCATAGAGGAGTCACATTGTTCGCGGTATTCAGTACATCCAGGGAGCACGAATATGTACCATGATCTGAGGGTGAGTTTCTGGTGGCCGGGTATGAAGAAGGATATAGCTCAGTTTGTAGCGAGATGCTCACTTGCCAGTAGGTAAAGGCAGAGCACCAGAGATCAGCTGGATTGTTGCAGCCTCTGCCTATATCTGAGTGGAAGTGGGAGCACATCACAATGGACTTTGTGGTGTGTTTGCCGAAGGCCAGGGGTACATTGGACTCGATTTGGGTGATAGTTGATCGACTCACCAAGTCCGCCAATTTCTTGCCAATTAGGACTATAGCCACGGCAGAGGAGATTGCTAGACTGTATGTTCGGGAGATTATGCGACTCCATGGTGTGCCAGTTAGCATAGTCTCGGACCGGGGTTCACTGTTTACATCGAAGTTCTGGGAGAGTTTACAGAAGGCCATGGGTACTCAGCTAGATTTTAGTACAACCTACCATCCGTAAACAGACGAGCAGACTGAGAGGGTGAATCAGGTGTTGGAGGATATGCTGAGAGCTTGTGTGATGGACTTCGGTGGCAGTTGGGGAGAACATCTACCTTTGGTGGAATTCTCTTACAACAACAGGTTTTCACTCGAGCATTGGCATGGCTCCTTTTCAGGCACTGTATGGGAGGCCGTGTCGTTCACCAGTCTGCTGGACAGAGGTTGGTGAGAGTTATATTCTTGGACCGGAGCTAGTCCAGGAGACTACGGATAAGGTGAAGCTGATCAGAGAGAGATTGAAGGCGGCTCAGAGTAGACAGAAGAGCTACGCTGATTGGAGGAAGAGAGATCTTGAGTTCGCTGTTGGTGATCATGTCTTCCTCAAGGTGTCTCCGATGAAGGGAGTGATGCGCTTCGGCCGTAAAGGGAAGCTTGCACCGAGGTACGTTGGACCATTCCAAGTACTTGAGCGTATTGGACGTGTGGCGTATAGGGTGGCTCTTCCTACGCAGCTCTTTGCTATTCATGACGTGTTCCATGTGTCATTACTGCAGAAGTATAAGCCCGACCCGTTGCATGTGGTTGATTGGAGTCAGTTGCAGTTACGTAAGGATGTATCATACGTAGAGCAACCGATGCGAGTTCTGGACAGGAAGGAACAAGTCTTGAGGGCCAAGACTATTCCTTTGGTGAAGATTTAGTGGAGTCATCATGAGGAATCTGAAGCTTCGTGGGAGCTGGAATCTGAGATTCGGGAACATTACCCACATCTGTTCTCGAACTAAGGTGCATAATTTCGGGGACGAAATTCTTTTAAGGGGATAGGTTGTAATGACCTAAAACCTTTAAAAATTATTTCTCCTTATTTATAGTAATTATTTGGCTGTTTTATTTGTTATTTATGCATAAGGTTAGGGTGATTTCATAATTAGAGATTTTTAGTCAGTGGCCTTAGAGTATTTAGCCTTTCTCTTTGAGGTTAGCTTCGTTAAAAGCTTTTTTCCCAACTGTTTGAACGCACAAACAATGCATTGAACTTGTCGTGGGGACGTGCCCCGGACGTGTCCCTGTTGGAGCTGTTGAGGGAGGGAAGTTAGGGAGACATTCCTTATACCTTCTTCCTCACCAATTGCTTTCATCATTCAAACTGAGAATTAACTGTGTTTTGAGCGAAACTGTGCGAGTGATAGAGTGAAACTATGGATCTGAAGCCATCCTTATTTCAAATTAGAAGGAGAGGAGAAGTACCCTATTTGGAGTTCCCAATTCGCTTGGATGTTACTCAAATCCCAAAAAAACGGTAAGTAGCTTATCCGGTTATGATTTGTATGATTGTATATGGTGAACTGTTTTCACCATTCAAGAATGAATGTATCACTGGTTTTTGGCATGGAATTATGACTTTAATCTCTGAGGAATTATTCTACTTGTGTTAGGATAATTATGAACTAACCATTGACATATATACGTGCTCTAATTTGGTCGAATCACATTTTTATAAGTTTTGTATAACAGTTTTATAATTCCGTTTTCATGAAGTTGCTGAACTACATGATAGTTGTAGTAGATTTTTGCTTGGTTGCATCATGAATTCCATATGGTAAGGATGATTTGACTTGAATAAGAATTGAGTTACTTATGTCATTAAGTCCTGTTAGAAATCCTGGTTATAGGAACCCAGAAAAACAGAGACGGCAGTGACATTTGTGTCACTGTCTGTAGAAATGTGATCAAGCGCAATAGAGTGCGATCGGGTGCAGTAATGCGATCAAGCGCAATATGATCGAGCGCAGTGCATTGCAATCGAGCGCAATTGCATAGAGACAGAAACCTGGTGTTACATTGGGAGAGGGTTTGGATGTATTTTTGGTTTGGGCTTACTGGTGCTTATTGATGGGATCAAGTGGGGTCTAGGGTCGAGTACCTGCAATGACTGTAACCTACTTTTTGTCCTTAGCATAAGCAACCAATTAGACACACTCCTTAGTTTGGTCTACACTTAGGTAATGATAGATGTTGAGACTAATTTGTATGATTATGTGTTGTCATCATAGGAATGTGTAGGATGGGTCTCAAGGGATTATTCACGTGTATGGGCGCGTGAATAGCTTCTGAGGGGAACTATCATCCATATTCCGTAGGAGAGTGCATTCATACTATGTTCATATGAAATGATAAGTGTGCCCGGTTGGTGGGAAAGACATGGTTGCGTAGTCTCATAAGTTGAAAGTCCTACAGAATAAGTTATGAATCATAGTTGGTTCATAAGGTCGACTGGACCTTGAGTATTGAACTCTCTAAAATCAGCATATGGTGGGCTTCGAACCATGGGTTAGTGCCCGGATTGGAGACGGGACAGCTGAATGTTCTTGGGACATGGATCCCGAAATTGTGGTGAAGCTGCAATGAGGGACACTTAATATATCGTATAAACAAAGGCATAAACCACATGGCATTGCACTTCTTGATTGAGCATACATTAGGCCATCTGATTGATCATTCTTGCATCATACTCATACCATATTACATGCTGTTGATTCCTGTCGTATTACCATTTTATCATGATTTTTGTCATATATGATGTATGAATTGTTGACTGGATCATGCTTGCTGAGTATTCAAAAATCACGCAACTTTCATGTTGCAGGTTGATATTGATGATGGACGCATGCAGTTCATGATTAGTTACTTCTTATTTCTGTTATTTTATTTATTTATGTACAAACTTGGGTTATAACAATTGAGATGTAATAAGGATTTTCTGAAGCCATTTGTTTAGACCTGAATTCAGTTTCATATTGTACTTGGCTTCCACTACTCTGTGCGATGAATAAAATCAGTCTTTTTATTTCAACCTTATCTTGGTTTTGATGTTGTCAATCCGCAGTCCAGAAATGGATCCCGAAGGTCTCACCTTGAGATTCGTGCCATCCCGCATAGGGATTCAGGTTACGGGATCTGGGGCGTGACAAATGATATCTCTATGGTTTGGGACGTGAAAAATTTGGTATCGGAGCCTAAGTTTTATGTTTTCAATCAATTCCAAAAGTTTTTGTGTGATGATTTTAAAAAAGTTTATGTGTGCTAATGTGCATAAGTTTTCTTTGTGTTGATTGCTTTGTACTAACAAACTTTTTTGCTAACTCAAGAATAAGTGGATATTTTCATTCTTCCTTAGACAGGTTTGCTGATCATACTACTTCACAATGGCTGGTAGAAGGAGAGGTAATGTTGGTACAACCTCAAAAAGGAAAGATCTATGCTTTGGAACAACAACAAGGCGAAGTGAGTGTAGGTGTTGTTTGAATCCAGCAAGAGTTTTGTTTAAACAACAGGAGTATATTCAAGATAAGTATCTACAACTTTTCCAACAGGGTAAGCGAATTTCGAGGACGAAAGTTTCTTAAGAAGGTTGATTGTAATAACCCAAACTAAAATATTAGGGTTAATGTGTAATTATTAAAAGAATATGGATTGATTTAAAATTTTAGTAAATTAGCTCATTAGTTTGATTTTTACTGGTGATTGGTGGGTTGTATTATAGGAAACTAAATGCACCACACACAATTATAACTCTCATAAGTTATAATGAAAGGCTAGGATCTTGTAGGAACTTTTAATCTAATCTAATGGTTGGATATTCATAGGACTAATTCTAATTCTAGTAAGGATAGGATTTAGTAATCATTAGAAGACTAACGATTAGTTTAACTGTAACTAGGAATCTAAATCTAAGGTTAGAATTAATCTAAAATAACCTATGGGTAGAGATTTAAAACATTATCCTAAACAGATAACAACTACTAAACTAAGTTAAATGGTGTAAAAACTATATAAAAACACTAGACTTGGACATATGGCATTATTTTCAAAAGCGAAGAGAGAGAGAAGAAGAATTACTGAAGCTCTACAACTCGGAGTAAAAAGGATTTGTAGAAGTTCAGACTTGAAGAAGAGGAAGAAGGTGTACTACCTTAATACCGTTAATAAATCATGGTACGTATTCAAGTAAAGCTTTACTTTCGATATGAACTAGATGCATATGTCATATTCATGGAGTATGACATAGCATACCTATTATAATTCTCTTTCTTCTACTCTTTTATGAAAAACATGATAAAAAGTATAAATTTCTGGGTTGGAATACCAAACAAGGATCGAGGTATGTTAGATGAGTTGTTTATGGTATGATTTATGGGTTTTGTTTGGAATTAATATCCATGGTGAGTGTTTGATAAATTTATTGTTAAAAAGGACTTAATTATACAATAATATGATTTTATGGGCTTGACCCGAGGGTCGGCAGGCTAATCGGTATACCGATTAGTATGCCGACCACAATTCTGGGAGTGTTGGTAGCCAATCGGTATATCGACCCCCAATTTTCTTTTTCTTTACATCTGGTGAAGTTTCCAAGGAGGTTCAGTATACCAAAAGGTATACCGACCCTCTGTGAAATATATTTGGGCTTACTACCCAAGCTACCGAGGAAATTCGGTATACCGAAAGGTGTACCAAAATTCCAATCGGCAGCCTTGGGGTAGACCAGGGGTATAAAGAAAATTTGAAGTTTCCTAGATTGGCATAAACTTTTGCATACATGTTTATAAGACCTATTGAAGACTATCTGTGGTGTTAGAATTTGAATTTGATGAATATTTTGCATAAAGTACCTATGGAAGAGGGTTTATCCTTATCTGCCAACATGTGATATTTTGATATGGGGTGTTATCATTTTAAAGCATGTTATAATCATATTCTATTGACTTCATTACGCATGTTCACATGCACACATTGTTTCTTAGTTAATGTGCACAAACACTTTGCACAACATATGCCTATGGAGCATAATGACCTTGATTTGGGTCTAATGCATTGACTTGACCCATGTAATAACCCAAACTAAAATAATAGGGTTAATGTGTAATTAATAAAAATATAGGGGTTAATTTAAAATTTTAGTAAGTTTGCTATCATGTTTGACTTTGACTGTTTGTGATTGGTGGGTTGCAGGGTAGGAAACTAAGTGCTTTACACACAATCATAACTCTTAAAGTTATAATGTGTGGCTAGGATCTTGTAGGAACTTTTAACCTAAATCAATGGCTCAGATTTAATAGGATTTAATACTAGTTAAAACTTAATTATGAATCCATCTTAATAGATAATTAAAGACTAATTTAACTACAGCTAGGAATCTAGATCTAAAGGCTATAATTAAATTAAACTAATCTAATGGTTAAGATTTCTTAAGAACACTGAGATTCTTCTAGAAGCCTATAGTTTAAAAGGGAAGAGTTTAAATCTAAGTATGATTAAGATGAGATTAAAATAAGGACTAATCAACTTTAATCTAAGGGTTAGAATTAGTCTAATCTAATCTAAGGGATGTAAACTAAAACATAATCCTGGACGAAGAACAACTCCTACACTAAGTGGGAAACTGTAGGAAATCTATATATACCATGAGGGTGGACGTGTGGATCATAATTCTAAGAGATGAGAGAGAGAGAGAGAGAGAGAGAGAGAGAGAGGAGATAAGGATTACTGGAGCTTTAGGAGCTTGTAGGAACTTCAGAAGATCAAGGAATAAGAAGCAGACGTGTTCATCTCAACACCAACTCAAGATCCAAGGTAAATATTCGAATTAAATTATATTTTTGATATGAACTGGGTATTCATGTCATATTCAATGAGTATGACATAGCATTCGTTTAAATCTTATATCTTTTCCTGAAAACATGATAAATTATCTACTTTTCAGTTTTTATACCACCGATTATATGTGATAGATTAAGTAGGTATGTTTGTGAAGTATGTATTCGGGTTTTCTCGGAATTGTGTTCTAACATAAGTGTTTTGATAAATATTTACTAAATTATTAGTGTAGGATTGAAATTTTTACACAAATCTAGACTCTCGGACTGTTGTTCTACCCATCAGTCGACCGATAGGTCAACCGACGTTTTCTGGGAATGATCGGTCGACCGACAGGCCAACCGACACCTGTTTTGTTCTTGGGATGGTTTTCTTGGCCCCTGGCCGAGCGACTGACGGGGCATCAGTCGACTGATAGGTCAACCAACGCCCACAGAGGACCACTTACACTTTCTGACCGAGCCGTTAACCACTATTGGTCGATCGATGGGGTCAACCGACAGTTATTGGTTGGCTTTAAGTTGACCATAGGTCGACCGAAAATTTTGATTGTGTTCTGATTGACTTGAAATTTGATGAATATGCTATATTTGACCTAATTAGACCAATTATAAGGTTATTTTTGCTAAACATGAATATTTTACATATATGCTTTTATGTGAAGGAATTGCTATATTCGACTAATGGGTGAAAATTTGAATAGACACGAATTAGACTCTAAAGTTATTATGAACATGTTTACTATCATATTTTACGTTTGCACATGTACACAAATTGATTGTTTAGCTATTGTGCACAATTCACATGCACCGCATTGCCTATTATGCATAATGACCTGTCTCCGTGTCTAATGCTTGATTTGACCACCCTATCTTCATATTGATGGAGTTTATGGTTTATAATGAGTGGACTATAATCAGAAAATTATAAAATTGTGAGGAAGTCCCGAAATGACTAATTTATGTGTTAAGGGACCGTATTTCCCAATAAACCAATATTTTTGTTTACTCCCAAGGTGAGGGATAGGCCTTGTTTGGGTATCCCAAGAGACTTGTAGTAAGATGATAGGTGAGGGAAGGTTCACATTAGTGAGGCCCAAAAGCTGAATCATGAGAGTTAAATTTGTTAGTAGATCGGCTAATGTATGGATCACAAAGGAAAGTTCACATTAGTGATGCCTTGGGATTTGTCCCTATAATCAGAAATAAGGTATAGGGATTGTGCTCATTTGTTTAGCCAGAGATTCAATCATGTGTGAACATACACTAATCGAATGCTAAACATCATGCATATCATATTATTGTGAGAGAACCACATGTGGTGATATATTTATTGTTGCATGAGCATGCATTGCATTCATGTCGTGCCCCAAATATGAGATATGGGATCTCAAGGATTCCAAGGAACTGACCTTCGAATCCACCACGTGGATACGGATAAACAACATAACATCAACCCTTACCTGGTTGAATCAGAGTCTCAACTGAATAATTACCAGCGGATTTCTTTAAAATTAAAACCATTGCTCAACCACAACTAAGTTGAGCATCAACCCACAAATAAGTAATCAAATATAGTATAACCCAACCAAAAACATGTTGAGCTAACAACCCACAATCCAGAAAAAATAAACTGAATCTCCCTATTACAGTTCACTGCCCAAACAGGGTCAAACCAATGTAATCAAAACCCATGGATACACCATAATGAAAATCAAGTACTGGAAACCGAAAGGATCTCTTCTCCAAACAGTCACGTCAAATGAGCAGACGACCTGTAGAGATAAGGATCAGCCGAAGCCTAGTAGAGAAGTCCTACAAGACTACAATACTAACTTTTATGCATGTAAATCAACACAGTTCATTTCATGCATTTCAAATCATCACATACTACCACAGTCATATGTACATTAACATGTTGTCATACTATATCTCGTATACTAACATTAATATTACAATCATCATGTAAAGTTGCCATTTACATGGAAATTATATCACATCGAGTTATAACCAGTCAATAATTCACAATTCCCATAGTCCCACTATGTTAAGGCTACCCACATGATCCCATCACATTCGAGCAGATTCTACATGGTCCCACCATGTTCTAAACAAAACAACACACATATGTGCACATGGTCCCACCATGTGACACAACAACAAATCATAATAGACACATCGTTTAACTATGTTCCACAACAAATACTACATGGTCCCACCATGCTACGGTCAATCAATCATATATTAACTACCACATGGTCTCACCATGCTACGACCACCAATATAGAACAATTACCACATGGTCCCACCATGCTACGACCGACAACACAGAACAAATACCACATGCTCCCACCATGCTACGACCATCAATTATATAATCATTACCACATGGTCCCACCATGCTACGACCAACAAACAACTACAAGGTCCCACCTTGCTACAACCAATCAAACAATCACAAGGTCCCACCTTGCTATGACCATTAACCACATATCATGCATATAATCATTCTTTCGAGACTTGCACCGACGGAGGAAGTCTCCTGTATCATTCCTTTAGGGATTCGGACCCACGGCGGAAGCACACCCTTATCCACATGGTCCCACCATGCTGGGGGCCAAGTAACCACAATCACAATCACATTCACAATCAATCAAGTCATAATGCATCACAGTCACTCAAACCCAAATGTAATGTAATGCAAAGTATGATGCAAGCATGTAATGAAATGAAGTGCAATGCACTGCAATGCAATGTGTCACCAGGTCTAGTCCAGTCATATGCTCATTCAATCATATGACCATACAACCATCCTTTTAGGGACATGCACCCACGGTATAAACACCAGTCTTATTCCTTTAGAGACTTTCACTCACGGTGGAATACACCCTTAGTTCACATT
>JAUPMG010136244.1:0-11365 GCA_031762675.1 Pachysandra terminalis
TGAAAGCAGTACGGTAAGCCCACAATGCATCGTTCAATCTCATTGACCAATCTTTTCTTGTAGGGTTCACTGTTTTTACCAAAATATGCTTAATCTCCCTATTGGATATTTCAACTTGACTGCTCGTTTGTGGATGATAGGTTGTAGTAACTTTGTGGGTTATAAAATATTTCTTCATTAGATGTTCAAAAACCCGATTGCAAAAATGCGTTCCTCCATCACTAATGATAGCGCGAGGAGTACCAAAGCGAGCAAAGATATTGTTTTCAAAAATTGAACCACCACCTTGTGGTCATTGGTTTTGCAAGCCATGGCTTCCACCCACTTAGAAACATAATCAATGGCGACGAGGATGTAAAGGTTATCGTAGGAGTTGGGGAAAGGTCTCAACGATTAAGATTGGGTTAAGAGGCATCATATTCTGTCGAGATAAACTCCCTAACTTTTGGTAGCGCTCACAAGCTACACAATAAGTATGAGAATCACGAAAGATAGAGGGCCAATAAAATCTACACTGCAAAATTTTTGCAACAGTCTTTCGAGCACTAAAGTGGCTTCCACATACATGATCATGACAAAAAGAAATGACATTGGATTGGTCATTCTCAGGAATACACCTCCTAATTATCTGATCGGAACAATACTTAAACAAGTAAGGATCATCCCAAAAGAAGTATTTTACCTCAGCCAAAAACTTGGACCTATCTTGCCTTGTCCAAAGCGAAGGCATTTGACCAGTGACAAGATAGTTCACGATATCAGCAAACCAAGGTACACAGAACTGGGAGATATGCATCAGCTGCTCATCAGGGAATGTTTTAGGAATGGGCAAATTATCCTCAATGAATTTCACCACTAACCGAGATAAGTGGTCAGCTACTACATTCTCGGAACCCTTCTATTTCAATGTCAAATTCTTGTAGCAACAAAATCCATCGGATGAGATGTGATTTTGCATCTCTTTTAGACAAAAGATACCTCAAAGCAGCATGATCCGAGTAGACTAAGACCTTAGACCCTAGCAAGTAAGATCTAAACTTATCCAAAGAATAAACAGTTGCCAACAACTCCTTTTCAATGGTAGAGTAGTTGAGTTGTGCATCATTCAGAGTGTTACTGACATAATAGATGACATGGGGGGAGTTTCTCAACACGCTGCCCCAAAATAGCACCGACAGCATAGTCAGAGGCATCACACATATCTCAAAAGGCACACTCCAGTTTGGTGGTTGAATGATGGGTGTGGAGGTTAAAGCCTTTTTTAGGGTCTCAAAAGCTTGACGACAGTTATCAGCAAAGACAAATGGGGTATCTTTGGCAAGCAAGTTGCACAAAGGCCTAGCAATCTTACTAGAGTCTTTGATGAATCTCCTGTAGAAACTTGCATGTCCCAAGAAAGATTGAATATCTTTCACCGTCTGTGGGGGCGGAAGGTTGGAAATCAAATCAACCTTTGCTTTGTCAACCTCAATGCCTTGATGGGAATTAACATGCCCCAGAACAATCCCTTGTTTCACCATAAAGTGACATTTCTCTCAGTTAAGAACTAAATTCTTCTCCTCACACCATACTAACACTAGGGTTAGATGGTGCAAGCATTCCTCAAAAGAAGATCCAAAGACTGAGAAATCATCTATAAATACCTCTAGGTAATGCTCAACCATATCTGCAAAGATACTAATCATGCACCGCTGAAAAGTGGCAGGCACATTGCACAACCCAAAGGGCATGCGACGGTAGACGAACGTACCGAAATGACAAGTAAAGGTGATATTTTCTTGATCCTCAGGGTCCACTGGAACCTAGTTATAGCCGGAGTAACCATCAAGGAAACAATAGTTAGTAAGCATGGCCAGCTAACTATTCCAACATCTGATCAATGAAAGGAGAGGAAAGTGGTCTTTCCTTTTCATAGAATTCAGCTTTCGGTAGTCAATATACACACGCCATCCCGATTGAACTCGGGATGGAACTAACTCATTATCCTTGTTCTTGACTATCGTAATGCCTGACCTCTTAGGCACAACATGAATGGGACTAATCCAGTTGTTGTCAGATATTGGGTATATAATACTTGCATCCAAAAGCTTTATGACCTCAGCTCGAACAACCTCCTGCATGGAAGGGTTCAACTGTCTCTGTGGTTCACGCGATGGTTTAGCATTTTCTTCCAAATGGATCTTATGCATTACCACAAAGGGACTAAATCCTTTAATGTCTTCAATAGCCCACCCTATAGCTTCTTTATGTTCTTTTAGAATATCCCGCAATTTTTGTTCCTGAGCATCATCTAGATTGGAAGCTATGATCACAGGCAATGATTCAGAAGGACCAAGAAACTTATACTTAAGAGTGTCAGGTAGTGGTTTTAGGTCCAACTTGGGTGACTCTACGACAAAGGGAAGTGGTGGTGATGAAGTAAGCGGGATCACTTTGGGCTGTCATCTATCAGTACTCATCACAGGAGTAGAATCTAATAATGCATTCACTTGCTCGATTAACTCATCACTGTCCAAATAACTTCCAAAGTGAGCAAGGCATGCCTCCAAAGGATCCTCAATACTTGACTGAATAAAAGTATTATGAACCATATTATCAATCATACAGACAGTGCTAACATCCTCATTGTCTGGTGGTTGTTTGCTTATATCAAAGATATTAAGCTCAACTGTCATAATTCCAAATGACATCTTCATCACACCAGTCCTACAGTTGATCAGGGCATTAGTTGTAGCTAAGAAAGGATGACCCAATATAATAGGAATTTACATACCATAATTTTGAATAGGTTGAGTGTCAAGGACTATGAAGTCCACAGGAAAATAAAATTTGTCAACCTTGATCAAAACATCCTCAACAATTCCTCTAGGTATTTTCACAGATCTATCGGCCAACTGAAGTGTCATAGAAGTGGTTTTCAACTCTCCCAATCCCAACTGTAAGTAAACCGTATAAGGCAGCAAGTTGATACTCGCCCCTAAGTCTAACAAGCTTGCTTAATGAGATTGTCACCTATTGTGCAAGAAATTGTAGGACAACCGGGTCCTTATATTTAATAGGGACTTTTCCCTGAAGAATGGAGCTGACTTGTTCAGTCAAGAAGGCTTTTTTGGGAACATTTGTCTTCCTCTTGATTATGACAAGATCTTTAAGAAACTTAGCATAGGAAGACAATTGTTGGATGGCATCAAGGAATGGGATGTTTGTATGAACTTGCTTAAACACCTCTACAATATCTCCAAATTGTGCACCTTTCTTGGGGGCTACTAGTCTCTCAGGAAAAGAGGCTCTAGGGACAAAGTTCCTAGTAGGTGGGTCAACAACCATGGGATGGGAAGAAGTAGGTTCCATAACTCTCTCTGGGTTGCTTTGACATCCTTCTTTCTCTCACCTTGTTGGGTCATTTTCAACAGGCATAAACACTTTGTTGTCTACTTACCTCCCTGACCTAAGGGTTACAATGGATTGAACATTCTCTTGCTCGTTAATAAAGCTAGAGGAGGTTCCAATAACGAACTGCCCTTTCGGGTTAGGCACATGTTGACTGGGGAACTTACCTCTCTCTCTCTCTCTCTCTCTCTCTCTCTCTCTCTCAACCATATGATTTGATAATTGATCGACTAGACCTACAAACTTGGCAGTAGCTTGATTGTTGGTCATAGTGATATTTTTAATCTCTTGTATGACTTGATTGGTTGCCAAGCTAGATTTCTTGAGCTCTTGAATGGATTGGCTGATCATTTGCATGAAAGACTTGAGAGTGTTCTCCAACGAAGATTGTTGTGGAAGTGGTGGGAGATGAGAAGAAGATGATGAGAATTGATTTTGACACAGTGCATGAAATCCAGGATGGTATTGGTTTTGAGCTTGATTGGGAAACCCTCCTTGATTAAGTGGTTGATTTTGCCTCCAAGAGAAATTTGGGTGATTTTGCCACCTTGGATTACAAGTCTCCGAAAATGGCCCTCCAGATTGTTTCCTAAAATCATTAAAGGCATTGACTTGCTCCATCGAACACTCGGTAAAGAATGACAATGAAGGACAATTTTGGGCCAAATGCATAGGATTAGCACACAAGGAACAACCTTCGACTTGGGGAATATTGACGGAATTCACCGATTGGCTCAAAGAAAAAGCCTCGACCTTACGAGTAAGGGAATCAAGTTTCACCCTTAAATCAGCCTCTTCGTTCACATCATAGAGGCCTCCTTTCTTAAGGACACTAGAAGATTTTCCCCTACGACTCGAAAAATCCCACTGTTGAGAACTTTCAGATAACTTGTCAAGAAACTTATATGCATTATTGTCCGTAAGGCTTAAAAAGCCTCCACCATTCATGGATTCAATCATATTACGGTTAGACTGGGTCAAACCGTTGTAAAAATATTGGATGAGACGCTAAATCTCAAACCCATGGTGGAGACATCTCAAAAGCAAGTCCTTAAACCTCTCCTAACTCTCATAGAATTTCTCATGCTCCTCTTGAGAAAAATCAGTTATCTCTCGATGCAGTGCATTGGTTTTGCACATAAGGAAAAATTTATTCAAGAACTTACTGACAAGGATTTCCCAAGGAGTGATAGAACCGGGCACATTGGAATTCAACCATGCTTTCGCTTTCTCCTTCAAGGAGAAAGGAAAGAGCCTAAGATGCACCGACTCATCAGAAAAATTCTGAAATTTAAAGGTAGATCAGATTTCAAGGAAATCCTTCACATGTTGGTAAGAATCCTTATGGTCGAATCCATGGAATGATGGAAGGAGTTGAATAATATGGGGCTTCAACTCAAAATGTGCCGCAGTGGTTGTAGGCAACACTATGCATGACAGGGGGTTTGGTAGTAATAGGTGAAAACAACTGTCTAAGAGTTCTAGCTTCTTCCGCATCCTCATTGTCATCTCCAATCTCTACAAAATTCACCGACCCTACTTGTGTTCTCAATCTACTTCTAAATGTTCTTTCGATTTTGGATCAAAAGGTTTTAGCTCCAAGTTCAATGATCGACAACCAAGCATGCATTAAAACATTTACACAAAGAAACATTAAAAAAATATATAAAAGTAAAATAAAATAATAAAATAATAAAATAAATTTTTTTCTTTTAACTACAACTAGTAAAAGATGAAATCGATTTAGACTTACTTTGATTTCAAAATTAATAACAGTTTCCCGGCAATGGCACCAAAAACTTGTTGTGAAGCTATTGTTACTCGCAAGTGCACGAATCGTTTTGAAATATAGTTTTGCAAGTACGAGGGAGAACCCATAGGGAATTGGATTAATGTAAGAAAACCAAATAGATCAAAACCAATTAAACCTTAATCTAGTTAAAAAAAAAATGGTGATTCTTAACTAAACTAAAATTGATCGTACAAATATGCAATAAATAAATTAAAATAATTAAATGATAAAATTTACCAAGTGACAAATTACTAAGGTTTAGGAATCCACACTCATCAATTCATAACAAAATATATTTATGATCAACTTTTATGAAACTTTCTTCATAACAATCTTGATTTTTATCACGTTGTTATGGATAATATTCTCATTAAGACTGTAAGAATCTCATGCATGTTCTTCTTCACTCAAGAGAATAAAATCAAATCATCCAATGTATCCATTTATAAAAAAAATCACAATGGATATCCAATTTTAATATTTTGAATGAAAATCCAAGCAATTAATTAATGGAGATTATCCCAATCATGAGAAAAACATGAGTGCACTCATATCCAAGATTAATCTCATTAATTAAATTGAAGCAGAAACATTAAAATATTGAAGTTCATGAATTCAGAAAATATTCAATCACACAAATATATAATTGCTAGTCGTTAACTAGGCTTCATCCTAACCTTAGTAAGGGATTTAGCTTCTCATGGAAATAAAAATAATCACAATTATCATTGAATCAATTGAGTTTGAGAAGCTTACAAAAATATTACACCAAACGAAAGAAGAGAAATCCCCTACTCAGATGATGTGCGCATTAAATCCTGCGGTGCTCCTCTTCTCTTTTCCCGCTCGCAAGCGAAAAAACTCTGCTTTTTTTCTATCACTGTTTTTTCCTTGTCCTCCCTTCTTTTATCCAGATTCTTCATTTTTCAATCAAAATGCAGGTAGGGATTTTGGAGTTTTGTTGCTTTACCCCATCTTTTTGGGTAAATTACACTAACACCCCCTTGGGTTTGGCATAGTGGCAACAATTATCCTCAACAATTGGCCAGTACAACCAATACTCTCAAAATCGTTATTTGGCTATCGGGTCGATGACCTTACAATGTGCAAAGGATTGCTCCAAGTATAGTTGACAGTTGCAGTCAGTTTGCAAGTGAGCAGTGATTGATCGGTCCGCATGGTCTTGAATGACCCATAGGCTTTGGGCTTCAATGGCTGCTTGAAGGGCGCAGATCTGAAAACCAAAATCGATTTAAACCATCATTCTCCCAAATGCGAGTGAAGATTCCTCGTATTTAATGGCCAAATTTCGTCGAATGCAAAGCTGCATGATTTTCCTTCTTTATTTTCCAAACTCTTGGGATACCTATAGCACATAAAAATCAATGTAATAAGACTAAATAAAATATAAAATAATCCTGAAAAAGAATGGATTAAGGGTATGAAATCAACACTTTAACTCGCACATCAACTATTTTACCCTAAGGTCTCAAGTTATAGTTTTTAGGAATTATTCAGGCTGTAACACATACAATCCAAACTCCGTAACATTCCAGGAAAACCAAGTTTTTCCCCCTCCCGTAGTGTCTGCCTCTGTCGGTGATCTGATGTATTCTTCTCCATAAATGCCAATGATTCATAGACATAATCTCTTCAAAGACTCAATTGTTGTGCTTTCACCAATTCGCACATACTCATCAACAACATCAGCTGGCATACTGTATGCAAGCATCCTAATTGCCTCAGTCATCTTCTGAAAACCGGATAATCCATTTACACCGATGGTATCAATCTTTTGGACGAAGTAATCCTCATATTGTTGGATCGAATTTCATATACAAAGGAATAATGGGTGATTCATTTGAAAGTGTCTCCGAAAGAGGTTGGACGGGTAGACGGGATTCTCAGCGAAGTAATCATTAATTAGTCGCTCGTTGTCGGATCTTCTGTCACGATGGATGTATCACCGACCACGTAAAGAACCAACATGCATAGTTGGTTGGTTATCTCGTTGCATTTTCCTTATGTGAAACTTTGTTGCTAAAAGTTGCACAACCTCTGTGCTTTGATCTTCATCGGATGAAGAATCATCGAAATCTCCTCTCAAAATCGTTCTTATCAAACTGCTCATTGCGATGTTAAAATGAACAATGTTGAAAATATAGTATGTAGTTTCTAGGTGGTGGTTGATAGTTTTTATAGATGGAAAAAGGTAATTGGGAATGGTAGTTGGGAAGAGGAATGGTAGTTAAGAATGGTTGTTGGTTGTTTTGTCAATAAATGACTTTTTGCATTGGAGCATAATTGCTAAATTATAGCTTTTTGACATTGTAGCATTGTTAAAATATAGCTTTGAGGGGTGCAAAATGACTTGCATTGGAGATGCTCTAAGACCCCATTTAAAAAAAAATTGGTCAACCCTAACCGTTTAGTCGGGTTGGGTTCAGGTGGGTTGGGTCGTAAATTGCCAGCTCTATTTGAATGTCAAGGTTTTTATTCTTGGGATTGTGGATCGGACTGGTCCGGGCCGATCCCTATACGGATCAACGATCCGGGTCCGATCTAAAAGTTAGATCGTCCTTTAAAAACAAAATTTGGATCAGCCAAACCGGTTGCCGAAACGACGATATCGGTCAGTATCGGCAAATACGTGTTGGATTGTTAATTTTATAAATTAAAAAAAAAACTTTGGATCAGTTGGATTGGTCCAATCCAGTCATTGGATCGGTCCAGATCGACCGGTCTGAATCGGTATCGGTTGGACCGGTCCGATCCAAAGCCACTTGATACAATAGTTGTATCGTGGCTTGGGATCAGACCAATCCTGGTTGATCCCGATCCAAACCGGCTGATCCGGATCGAATCGGTCCGATCCTTAAAACCCTGTTGAATGTGAGAGAGAATGTTATGGAGGTAAAAGAAAGAGGTTTAGATATTAATGTGTTTCGTGGGTGGTTTTGTGAATAGTCACCAAGTATGATATTACTGATCGACGGGAACCTAAATCAACGAGTGATCGTATCCTTTCTGTAGAAAAACTATGGAGTTAAACTAGTGGACCGTCTAACACCGGTCGAATTAGGCTAAGGGAGATAATGGGTCAAGGTGTTAGAGCTTCTCCAAGCCCTAGGGCTCTATTGAGATTATGACTGAACCTTTTTGCAGGTTGCCTACGTACCCAAACAGGGATCAAGTCAGACGTAGTTCAAGGTTTTATAATTTCGTCAGAGGTCTCCCCCACTTATACATCATTGTCCCGAATAAGAGAAACGAGCCAGTATTTATAGCTATTGGAAGAGAGTTAACTGCAGTTAGAATTCCTAACCACCGTTTCTGACGGTGGTTAAAACGTTCACCTGGGGTAGTACACATCATATACCCCAATCTCTTGGGTGGACCAATCGCAAATTGTTTGGATAATTATAAGTTTGCCACTGAGAGATTGTGACATGGCCTATAACCCCAAATACGGCCAAGTGTTGGCGAGCCTCACGACACCTCGATATGGGTGTTGGCGATTAGTAGATATTCGTGGTAATGCAAGCTGTTTAGCCTTGGCATCGTTGAGACGGTTTATTCTTGACACCATCGAGGCTACTAGTCTTAGTACTTTTCGAACCTTAGTACTTTCGAGACTATATGACCTTCTACGTCATCAAGCATCGCTTTAGACGGATGCATGTATCACCTTCTACGTCGTTGAGCATCACTCTAGATGGAGGTATGTATCCTCTTCTACGTCGTTGAGCTTTGCTCTAAACAAATGTAGTATCTCCTTTTACGTCTTCGAGCATCGCTTTAGACGGAAGTAGTATCTCCTTCTACGTCTTAGAGCTTCGCTGTAGACAGAGGTAGTATCACCTTCTATGTCTTAGAGCATTGCTCTAGACGGAGGTAGTATCGCCTACGACGTCATGGAGCATCGCTCTAGACGAAGGTAGTTTCGCCTACGACGTCATCGAGCATTGCTCTAGATAGAGGATAGTATCGCCTATGACATCATCGAGCATCGCTCTAGACGGAGGATAGTATCGCCTATGAAATCATCGAGCATCGCTCTAGACGAAGGATAGTATCGCCTATGACGTCATCAAGCATCGCTCTAGACAGAGGATAGTATCGCCTACGATGTCATCAAGCATCGTTCTAGACCAAGGATAGTATCGACGTCTTACAACTTCCAGGGTGATCTCTCCCCTTAGGTGTAAATTCAAATCGATGTCGACGTCTTACAGTCTCCAGGGCAATTGCTCCCCTTAGGTGTAAATTCATATCGACGTGTTCATCGAGACACATCTCTTTGCTAAACGTGAGGCTCACCTCTAAGGCTCTAGAGAACCAGAGGGGTTGTCCCATCGCAGGTGGCTCCCTCGAGTATGACTTGAGAGGATGTCTCATCACAAGTGGGACTCTCAAGAACTCGAGGGGTTGTCCCATCACAGGTGGGCACCCTCGAGTATGACTTGAGAAGTATTTCTGCATTGGCATCGTGTTGTAACGGGGTCTGACATCCCGTTGTTGAGTACCTGTTGATATTAGCTTCATTGCATATTCGTTGTAGTGTTGATCATTATGTAATTTAGGTAATAAATGGTCATCACTGTAGCGCACTACTTTCTCCCTATATCTATGTCTTGGTCGTATATTCCTTTGAACCAGTTCCTCGAACCGACCGGGGTTCTTCCTTAGGATGTTCCCGAAGGTTATCCCCATGGGTATCAGTGGGGATCTTGCTATGTGTCGGTTATAATTCTGACACATGGCGGTATGTTATTGTGTTACCTGTTGTCGCTTATAATTTTATTTTTGTTTTTGTTTGTTTATGTTTCATGTGGCCGATCGACGACTAGCGATCATTGTAATTCCAGTACTTCATGTTTGATTATTAAAATTTGAAGTTTGAACTCGTTAAGGAGGCAAATCCTAATCTCCAACAGTCGCTTGAACTAACTTTTCTATTGAGAACTTCATTACACAGGTGACCGATTACACCCTGCATTCTACTTAAGAATTTGGTCGAGCAGTATCTTCGGTACCCAGGGTCGAAATCTCTTACTCATTTGAACCACATAGGTTCTAGCACGCCCACATCTTTGGTCACATAATCAATTAAGGCAAGAGAAAAAGAAGATAGAAGATTGTGACCGATTCAGGAGATTGTGTCCAATCGATTTCCGGTCAATAGATTTACAGGAAAATTTACCTAATTTAACTTGAAAAATTACAATATTTATAGTATGGATGGACCGTGATTGGGAAAAAGTTGACGAGTAATTTGAATCTATAGACCAACAAGCAGATTCAGGTGGTACATTCAATTCACTAGTCATAAACCTACTAGTTAGGTAACAAGGTCACATTAAGGATAAGTGGGCATTGCAGTAGGACTGTCAACTGGTTGAATGTGATTCAAATCTATATTAACCATATTCGAACCGAAATTGATTAATGTGTGAAATCATATTCCACTGCTGGTAGTGGGGGTGGGGTGTAGTGGTGTAGTAGGTTTAAATGCAAGGGCAAAATAGTGTAAAATATTTAAAAACAGTGATGATTTCTATTAAGTTCTGTTAGTACGATTAGTGCAGGGGAGGTCCATGTCCGAATGGAGATAGTAGAGGGGATGTATTTTTCATTTTGAGAAGGATAGGATAAGTATATGGATATTATACCAAATCTCAAGAGAGGTTTGTGGAATTTACCCATTTGTTTAATGGAAGAGAAACATTACTTAGAGCATCGGTTGGGGAAGGCTTTCGTCTTCAACCGATGTGGGACTTAAAAGGAGAATATATCAATTGAGGATGAAGGTCACCCCACCAACTGTTACTCTATATAAGCTTCTCTTGAATGCTTTTATAAATTAATGTACTTTGAACATGCTAAATGTATATAACTAAATCAAAATTTTTTTGTTTTAAAAATTTACAAGCAAATATACTACTAAAACAAAGTTTTTTGAAGGCTTAAATACAATCGGATATACTAAGATCATATTCAAATTTGAATTTTGAGATTCGTGTTCGATCCATCAAATACTTCTTTGTATACACACACACACACACACACACACACACACACATATATATATATATATATATATATATTGATGTGAATATTTCTTTCAATAATAAAATCCACTCGCAATAGGACGAATCTTTGCAGATAGGGCTATTTTGAGGG
>JAUPMG010136255.1:0-11364 GCA_031762675.1 Pachysandra terminalis
TCGCTAGTTTCTTTTCATCATATGTATTAATTTATTTACCGCTTTCTTTTATTTCTTTCTCGTTTTAATTATGCTTGAGCAGTATCCCAAATATTTGTATTTTTGAGCGGAGGCCAAACCGGATGTCTTGGTCATATATATTTTTGTTATATAAACTCGACTTATCTCCTAGAATGTTATTCGATCTTGTTTCGCTGTTTAATCGCATCTTTAGCTATTTATTGTAATTTGAGTTGAATGATGCGATGTTGACCGCCGATCTCCAGTAATGGAATCGAAGGTCATGTCTCTGGTTTCCACTAGACCATTCCGGTCTAGCTAGTGGATTCGGGACGTGACAGGACATCTTCCTCATAAAAGGACTTGATTGATGGCTGGTTTATCTGCTGGGTCTAGGGTAGGTATATTGGTGTATGTGTTGCTCATAGGGACCTTCAAAATTCTGGAAACAAGTTGGAGATCTAAGATGTGGGTTTGGTTCATTATGGAGAAGGTGATGGTCATGGTGTCCGTATCCGTACTCGTGATGGAGTCATACTTCTCTTGTATAACAGAAGGGTATGCTTTTCCAACCCAAGACAAAATAGGAACCCAACCTAAGGGTTGTAGGGTTTCTATGACTCTATATGAGGCTACATGATTTGGTATGATTTTCCTCTCAAGAAGAATGGGTCTACTGTGATATATATACTCCGGTGGTTGGGATCATCGGTATGGTGTGATTCTAGATTTTCCTCTTCCTTGGGAAGATATTCTTCTTCTTGAGGATTGGGTGATGGAGGTCTTCTAGAGGTTGAAGGTTTAGTGGTTCTAGATTACTTAGAGGGTTGTTGGGTTTTCTTGGTTCTAGTCATGAGTTCTAGGTTATGAAGAAATCTAAATAAGAAGTTCTAAAAGATCTAAGAATGAAAATATTAAGAAAAGAACTTACCCAATGGTCTTGGAGACCAAGATTTGATGAAGAAGCTCTAAAAAGATTAAGAACGGGCTTAGAGATGAGTTCTAGGGGTTTTTGGAAGAGAAAAAAAGTGGTTTAGAATAAAAAAAACTAGGCTCCATTTGAGGTGTTATACGGTAGACCTTGCCGTTCACCTGTTTCTTGGGCAGAAGTTAGTGAGAGCAGTATCCTTGGACCGGAACTTGTCCAAGAGACTACAGCTAAGGTGCAACTGATTCAGGAGAGACTGAAGTCAAAATAGAGCAAACAGAAGAGTTACACCGATTGGAGGAGGAGAGACCTAGAGTTTGCAGTGGGCGATCACGTGTTCTTGAAGGTGTCCCCCATGAAGGGTATGATGCGCTTTGGCAGGAAAGGAAAGTTATCTCCACAATATGTCGGACCCTTCGAAGTGTTGGATTGCATTGGAGATGTAGAATATCGAGTTGCTTTACCTTTGCAGCTTTTAGCAGTGCACGATGTATTCCATGTGTCATTGTTGCGGAAGTATGAGCCTGACCCATCACACGTGTTGGATTGGAGCCAGTTGCAACTTTGAGAGGATGTGTCCTATGTACAACAACCGATGTGGATTTTGGACCGGAAGGAGCAAGTCTGGAAGACCATGACTATTCCTTTAGTGAAGATTCAATGGGGTCATCACGATGAGTCCAAAGCAACGTGAGAGTTAGAATCGGAGATCCAGGAATGCTATCCAGAGCTTTTCATGGATTGAGGTATGTAATTTCGGGGACGAAATTCTTTTAGGGGAGGTAAGTTCTAATGACAAAAATCCACTAGAAGAGTAATTATAATTAAATAATAATGATTAAAGGACTTTGTCAAAATTAATGTACATTTATTTTAGTATTTAAATCATATGGTTTAAGGATAATTAAAGGTTGTGGAGTTTTTAAAATAAAGATTTCAAATTTGGGGTTCATAGTGTAATTAAACTGTTAATTGGGCATCAAGTGAAACAAGGAAACTGAAATTCAAATTTGGAGCACACACAACGTGTGTAAGATCGTGGGATCTTGGCTTGGTAATTGGGGTGGATTGAGGGGAGATTTCTATATGCTCTCCCTATAATTCCTTATACTAGAAAGAGTGATTAAGCAAAACCTTGTGAGAGTTTCAGAGAAGAAAAGTTAAGAATCCCAAAGCTAAGCATAGCCGTCCATTGCAGTGAAGAAGAGAAATTGGAAAAGAAGAGAAGAAGAGAGGTGATTCCCGTTTCTAAGAACCAAACACAACTCTGAGGTAAGTAGATCCATTTCTATATAATTCTTTTATAATGATATGATTGGTTTTCTATTTTCATTGAAACTATTGTACAAATGCATGATGATCCTTGTTTTTATGCTAAAATGATGTTTGGCATGATTTAATTAGTGTAATGTTGATGTAGTGACAATTATTTAGCATTATAGCGGTCGTAAATTGGTTTGGGTATCAAACAGTGGGGTTTCAGGAACCTAAAAATCACCCAGATCATAACCCGTCAGTAGCCACCGATACACCGGTGAGTCTGCCAACAGGGAATGGAAAACACAGAAGGGTCTCCACCGGCAGGCACTGGTACACCGATGAGCCTGATGACAGGGACCCATTTTGGTATGGTTTTGACCCACCGGTAGGCATCGGTACACCGGTGAGCCTACCGATGGCACCATAGAGGCAATTTTGATGGATTTTGGTTGGGATTTGTGCCACGTGGCTTGAGGCACGATTCTTGTTGTGAAGGTTTGATCTGAAGGCTTGAGCCTACCAGCGGGAAATCAACTTGATGTTCCATGGTGATTTGTATTCATCACTTCACTTTTGACTTGACCATACATTGGGGTTGTGACTCCTCTGAGTTGGGATTTAGAATATGGACTACTTGTATTGTTTTGGCACATCATAGGAAGATTATGATGGCATCCAATTGTATTGTCCGCGTGTATGGTCGTGTGGATAGTTTATGCTGGTGATTATCATTTGGGGTCCTAGTTAATAATGCATGCATCCTAGTTAATAAAGAATGCATCACACTCTTTATTGCATTCCTTTGATTGAGCATACACCTAGAGCATCTGAATGATTCACTTCACAACATTCACATTTCATTCATAAATCAATCATTTGTTTACATCTTTATTTTCTTTCTGTATTGCTGACCTTTACTTGGACTTTGGTATTATATGGGGATGGATGACAGTTTTGGTTACTTACTGGGCATTCTAAGCTCACGCAACTTCTCATGTTGCAGGATGAGAAGTATGAGAGCGAACCTCTCGAAGGATGTACTCCTTCGAGAATTTTGTGATGTAATAAACTTAGTTTCCAGATTACTCTGTCTATTTGGACTTTTTGAGGGTCATGACTCACCTGAATTCATTGACAGTTTTTGGATCTTGTGGTTGAATTTGATTAGCTTCTGCACTCTATTTAAATAAAGGTATTGTATTTACTTTTATTTCGTGTGTTTGATGGCAATCCGCGTTCCATGCTTGGAACCCGAAGGTCTCACTATGTGATCTATGCCACCTGTATAAGGATTCGTGTCATGGGTTTCGAGGCATGACATAAGGTTAATTTGGTCATTTGAATCTATTTGGAATTCAACACTTGTGCTAGAGGGAAAGTTTCCCACTAACGTATCCAATCCTTCCAAATAGGATCGTGGGTGTTGGGAAACTCCCCACTTTGGGAATAAACAATCAAGGAAAGGGAGGGAAAGAGAGGACTTATTGGTTTTGCTGAAAAAGCAGAAATAAGAAAAGGAGAAGAAGGAAAGAGGCTAAAGATGGAGAAGGCAAAAGAAAGATTGGGGATTTTCCATTGCTATAGCTACAGAAAGGGTTGGAAAAGAGGTAGGTATTTTCCTTACTTTCTACGGTAGTTATTTTCATAGGATTATGATAACTCCTTAGGATGACCATCTAGATTTCTTATTTTGCATGAAGAATATGTGATTGAAGCATGTTATATTGAACTATGTGCTTTGAGATGAGAATATGAATATATCTGTTTCAAATCATGAGATTTGTGTTAGATCTAACATGTGAATCCTTGTTTAGAGATTAGGTTTTGTATGTAACATGTTAGATTGATGAATGGTAGTATAATCCTTGATTTTGAGTGAGAAAAATATGAATTTGAGGTTGTGTGAAGTGGGGCACGAAGCCCTAGAAAATTTGGAAACATCTAGGCAGAAATTGGCCTTCGGTAGGTGTCGAGCCCATCTACCGAACCCCTAAAATCCCTACCCTTCTGACTGAGCTTCGGGAGCTGCTGTCTATCCGCTAAGCTCCTCGGTAGGACCCTCAATCCCACCGAGCTATCTGCCGAGCTCCTATGTGTCCCAATTTTGGTGGATATCTTGGTTTTGCTGTTGTTGAGTTGTATGTGGTGTTTGTTTGTGTGCAAAATGTGTGTGTAAGATTTTGTTCAACAAAAAGGCACTACTTACCCAATTTTTTGTGTGCTATGACCTTGTATGGTGTGTTATGATGTATGATGAGGTTTCTAGAGAGTTATAACATGTTATAGGGTGTATTGTATAATGTTAGGATGAATGAAAGTCAAAGCACAGGAGTTTGTTAGAATATGGCATGTGGGTCCTATATTAGCTCTATGAACTGTGATGTGTTGTAAACTATGATGTGTTTGTGAGTGATGCTATATTCATTCACTGGTAATGAATGTTTTGAGAGTGACTATAGATGAGTTCACTGTATGATTGTGTGGGGGTGGATTTTCTACCATGGGTATTATCCCCGAAAAGAAAAGAGGATGGATTTTCTACTTTGGGTATTATCCCCTAAAAGGAAATGGAAATGGGGTGGATTTCTACCATGGGAATTGTCCCCAAAAAGGAAAGAGGGTGGATTTTCTACCTTGGGTCAGAATTCCCTAAAAGAAATGGTAAGATGGTGGAATACTGCCTTCGGTTGTATCCCCTAAAATTGGAGATGGAGATTTCTACCATTGGGTTAGCATTCCCTGAAAAGAAAAGGATAATGAGATTTCGGTACTCTTTAGATAAAGGGAGCATGACATGGTTAATTGAGCACATTCATGGGATAGAGTTTCCTAGAAGAGATGTGGGATTGATTTCATGGTTAGGCATTGGCCTAACACCTCTCTACATGCCTTGCATCATTTCATCTCATCATAAGCATTGGATCATAACTTCATATTACATTGCATTCTTGTTCGGGAGTGTTGTTTCATTACCTATGTGCTCATGGTGTGTTCATCTACATGAATAGCATTGATTGTGGTGTGATGCATTAATAGGATTGATTGTGGTGTGCTGTGTGACTATGAATTGATTGTGGTGTGTTGTTTGACTATGAATTGATTGTGGTGTAATGTGATTGCTACTTGAGTTATAGTGTGATCTATGGTTTGTGATTGATTGTGTGGTGTGAATTGTATGCTATGTGAAAATGAGGACTGTTACTGTATAAAAGGAACCATGAGATTTGGTAGCCTTATGAGATGATGTGTATCATGACCGAATTCATGAGGACAAGGGTATCTATTCAGGTTCTGCCTATGAATGATTCACGCCCCGAATCAGAGATATCAAATCTCGAGGATTCCCAAGGGAATGAACTTCAGATCCAAAACCATGGATGCGGGCAAACCAATCCAATAACCCGTAGTTCAACAGAGCATAATGAATACAGCGGAAGTCTCACAAAAGTTAAACCAAATCCAAGGCCTACTAATGAAACTCCAACCCTAAAATAAAAGATTACAACAATCCTACCCACGTGGGGTAAAAACAAAAATGGTAAAATAAGTTCAAAGCAACATATCCATAGAGTCTTGAGATTCCATCTAGCTAGGAACCTCCCATCCAAGTCCATCCCTACTCCAGTGGTTCACCTGTTTCAACATAGGGGTTAGCTTGGAGGCTCATTAGGAAAATCCAAAGCAACTAAATCAGTTATTTTCATAATCATATAATGAGTCATGTTAATTCATTCGATTCATAGCTCATCATTTATCAGGTCATTGTTTTTACATATACACCATCACAATCATAATCATGCTTATTTTAAGCAAATATAACTATCATCATGAACTTCGTCATGCCACACACATAAACAAAATCTTAATAGATACCATGTACTCATGAACTCTGTCATGATACATATCTACATCCAAAGTTATCAACTCTCATGGCACCTTCTAAATAGTAACAATTTTCCTTTTCAATCATCATACCACTCGCACAACATAATTCAATCATAATCACAATTTATACTATAACTGATGTAGCACATCACACATCACCCATAATTTAATCCACAATCAAACAGTAAACCAATATCACTCCAAAATCACATATCACACCATACTCAGTCCATAATCACATATCACATAACAATGAAACACAGTCACAGCTCATTCAATACAATACATGCAGATGGATGCTATGAGCACATAGATGATGGCAACACACACACAAATAGGAATACAATGCAATATGAAGTATAATGCAATACATATGATGATATGGAATGATGCAATGTATGCACGGGGTGTTAGGCCAAGCCTAACCGTTTCAATCCCACATCTCCTCTAGGAAATGCTGTCCCAGGAATGTGCTCAATCAACCATATCATGGTTCCTTTTATCTAAAAAGTACCAAAATCTCATTATACTTTTCTTTTCAGGGAATGCTGACCCAATGACAGAAATCACCATCCCCCCATTTTAGGAGATTACCCAAGGCAGGATTCCACCATCTTACCATTTCTTTTCGGGGATTCTGACCCAAGGTAGAAAAGCAACCCTCTTTCCTTTTGGGGATAATTCCATCGTAGAACCCCACATAATCACATAATGAACTCATCTAAAGTAACTCTCATTAAATTTATTCCAGTGAATGCATCTAGCATCACTCTCAACACACCACAATTCATATCATACATCAAACTTTATGGCACACATCACAGTTCATGTTACATATCACAGTTCATGTCACATATCAAAGTTCATAGGCCTATATAGGACCCACACACATCATATTTCAGCTAACTCACATGCTTGGACCTTTACTAGTCCTAACATCATGCATCATACTTTTTAACATGTTATTACACCCTAAGAACCTTATCAAACCACATAGCATACCTTACTTGTTCATATCATACAGTAAACTGGGGTAAGTAGCACCTTTTATTGCACAAAATCTCACACACAAATTTTGCACAAAAACCAACACTACATTGTCACGACGCAAACCAGTTTAGATCCGTGGATCCATAACCAGGTCGGATTGCGACTCTCACCCCATATTTCTGTGGGAGTGGCAAGCAATATAAGAACATAAGCAGAAGTCAACTACACAGTTCTAATAAAATATAACATTATTAATAACAATGTTCTTAACTTTACAACTTTTGAAAATTAAACTAACTAATCTATAACAATAATCTTCTAGAATTCTATCTTTGAATTCCCATTCCCAAAGCTCTCTTTAGTGATTTACCTTCCTTTAATAACCTGAAAAACAACAACATAATATCCGTAAGCCAAAGCCCGTGTGAGTAGACCGTTAAAAAAAGGTATTTACTCAACACCCAATGCTACTACAAAATATAATATATAATAATGATGATCTGGAACATGTAATATAATAATGAAATCTGAATAATCTATAATGATGGTAAGTAACAGCAATATGTTCTCTCACCAATCTCACCTTGGTTTGTATCATAAGGATATCACATGGTATTTTATCATACTATATGCCTAAGTCTATATGATAATCATATCTACTACATCATACACCAGATAACATCAATAATATCAACAACCAAATGATAATGCAATCTGCATGAAGTCTGGTATTCAAATGGCTCAAATCCCCACACTAACCAATCAATTACATTGAGCAAGAATGTCTTCTTGAACCATTCCCCCGCATACACGGCCACTCTCAATGTAAGATATTCTATGTGCGCATCATAGTTTTGAGGGGTTTCGACCAAGAGGGCACAATTCCCCCACTTATGTCCGATAGGGCAATGCAAAAATCCAAGGTGTCACAGAATTAGGACTAACCTCAGTAGAAAAGTGAATAATCCGAATACCAAAATGTTGACTCTTATGATTCAGATTTGGAGTCCCTATATATGGCGTAGTCCAAATCCTTCCATCTTACCACAAGTAAATTGAGTCCCATACCTCTCACCTTGGGCGAATAATGATAGTCTCATAATGGACTTAAATGGTATAACCTACCCTGAGTCTCAGGTAGTATGCATAACAATTGGCTAATGGTCAAATAATAAGAAAGCCTTCTCGGCCGTGATTTCATATGCAACTCATTAGTTCAGGTCCATTTATTGATGCAAGTCAAACACAATAACACATCACATATATTCAAACCAGCATGAACATGAGCACAATCTCATGATACAAAATTAATAATAATCACATAATATATCAAAGTATAGGGTCTGATGTACAAGGCACATAATGATTGAATTATACATAATATAATTTAATATGTTAAGTTTTATGGATTTTGAGATGTTCACACAACAAGGTTCTGATATCATCGACAATGCTAAAATCATATAATAGTTTAGAATCAAATCTCATAATCAACAATTACACAATTAACTTAATAGGGTTACTTATCTCATTTAAAGGTTTAAGAGGGTCATACTAATTTATAGGAATTATTGAAATAGGTTAGATCAAAGGTAAGTTCAGTGGCTGGTACAATAACCAATGAAAAAGGGTTGGTTTATTTAGTATGGTCAAGGGATTGTTAAATTTGTAAGTTGAAGGATTTAGAATGGTGAAGGGATGGCTCAACATGATGATGGAAGGCTAATTTTCAATTAGAAGGAGTATAATCAATCTGGTGAGGATAAACTCAATGTGTTTGAAAGGGTGGTTCAATCCGGCAAGATGTAGGGCATGTACAACAGGCATAGTGAAGGGACTGCTCCACCGGCAGGATGCTGGAAGGATTCCAGCATGCCGGTGGGGTCATCCCACAAGGTGTTTGTTGGCCTGGCTCAACCGGCAGGCTTTCGGCTGGTTGCCGGCACGCCGGTTGGGCTGGGCTAACAGTCTGGTTCGATCTGGGAAACCGGCAGGCTAGGCAGTGACCTGTCTTGCCTGGACTGGGTTTGTTTGCAGCCGGCAGGCTAATTGGCACGCCAGTTAGGCCGCCAGTGCACTAAAAAGGGTTTTAGGATTTGGGATTTCTCAGAGAGGTTCAACTAGACCTCCTAGGGTTTCGTGCACAATTATTTGGTTAATTCATTCATTAAACTACATCAGATATTCATAATACTAGGTTTTTGGTTTATATAATGATTTAAATCTTGATATGAAACACATAGTTGATTAATGTCAAGCAATATTTCTGGGTTTTATTAATTAGATCATGGGGAAGAGTTTTGCGTCCATCAAAGAATGGAATTCCCTAAGATATGACGTTGAATGGAAAGTAAATATGCAAGAACAAAGGAAAACTCACTTTGAATGTGCTGAAGGTTTGCTGCCATTGATGATCTGCTAAAGTTCTTCTAGTTCTCTGGTTTCTTAACCTTCTCCTTGTTCTTCCTAGCTGATCCCACGAATCTTAATATGTTTCTAAGATATATTTTGTTTAATTAGTCTTATTTTACTTATTTTAGGTGTTATACTTGTATTAGGATTGGTAGTTAGTGTGTATCTGTAAGTCTAAAGTCTTATTTTACTTTAACTTAGTCTTTAAATTACCTTGTGGGCTTACACGAAAATTAGGTATTAATTACTCTAATTAGGCCTTAGTTTACTTAATTGGGTTTTAGTCTTAATAGGCCTTACTTAAGTCCAGCTTAATTAAGTGTTAGTGTTAGGTCTTGTTTGGCTGTTACAGGTTAATTCATTAATCCTTTTCTGGTTAAGCTGTAAAGATTCTATTAATGATTCTTAATTTTCTTATTGTAGTTTATATTATTAATTCTACATTATTACAATAATAATCCTAGATTAGTTTCTAGATGTGGAGAGTGTAATTACTATTTTACAATTTATGTCAAAGTTCTTTTTAATCTGTATTTTTTCTGGTCTTTACACACATACACCTGAACATCACTAAAACCAAGTTGTCGTCAAGAAATGAACCTCAAAGGGGCTCGGTAGCACCGAGCTACCTGCCGAGGGTTGTCGGTAGTTGGCTCAGTAGCTACCGAGCTCCGGTATATTGGTCAGAGAGTTTGGCCCTCTTGGTAGCTCGGTGTAATAACCTGAACTTTTATACGGATTAATTTGTAATTAATTAAAATATAGGGGTTAATTTAATATTTTAATAAGTTAGTTACATGTTTGACTTTGACGATTTGTGATTGGTGGGATGTACTATAGGAAAGTAAAGTGCTTCACACACAATAATAACTCTTTAAGTTATAATGTGTGGCTAAGAGCTTGTAGGAACTTTTAATCCTATATTAAAAGGCTATAATTCAACTAAAGTAAGGTGATTAAAAAATAAATGTAAATTTAAGGATTATAAGATATAATAAAAAAACGAAGGTCATTAATAAAGAATTTCAGCTTAAATAGAAAACTGGATTAATAGATTAAACTAGAATTATCCAAACAGGACTTAACTCTAATAATTAATTAAACTAGGATTAAGTAAAGCCCAATAACACTCAGGCTTAACTATACTAAAGCCCAATTAGGTTTATTAATAGGTAATGTTAGTGATAAGTAAACCAGGAAAATTAAAGAAAAGTTATAATTGAACTATGACTCTATACCAATATCTAAACACCTATTAGTATTAATACTATGATTAGAATACTTAAAAATCAATGGTTAGGATTTCGTAGGAACAATTAGACTAATATAAAGGTTAAGATTAAAAGTAGAAGAAATTAAAACTGATTAGGGTAAGGTTACATAACACCAATGATTAACTCACATTAGGACTAGGACACTTTAATCTAAAGGGTGTAAATAAACTAATCTAATCCAAGGGCAATAAATGAAAACATAATCCAATTAAGATAACAACTCATAGACCAACTAAGACACTCGTTAAAAACTATATAAGAACACTAGGGGACGTGTGGATCATATTCAAAGAGAGAAAGAGAGTGTGTGGAAGATTGCTAGAACCAGAAGCTAAGGAGGAAGAACAATTCAGACTTGAATTGAGTTGAAGAGGAAGAGTATCCGACGAAGAACAGCCAAGGTAAGTAACTCAATTAGTCTTTATTTTGGGTTTGGATTTAGGTGAGATGCCATATTCATTGAATATGACATAACACATTGAATTCAAACTCAAGAACAACTCGTTTTCATTAAAGCTTCAAATTTTAATGCATGATCATTGGTCGTGCTTATCGTAGGCACCCAAAAATAAATCCTTACTCTTGGATTTATGAATATTTATAGTAGTGTGAGTA